>PVKU01001894.1:0-152284 GCA_004027475.1 Anoura caudifer | reverse complement strand
AAAATATAATTTAAAAAAAGAAAGAAAACAGTTGAAAAAGTCTTTGTCAAAGGCTGCATGAAAGAAGGTATCTGTATGTGTAGGAATTAGCCTCCTCCCACCTTGCCATAATCTTGGAAAAATGTTAACTTAGCTTCTGAAAATTAAAAAAGGAAAAAGAAAAAAGGAAAAGAGAGACTTCATCCACCTGGACAAACAGCCGAAACGGGGCTGCTTAGAATGAGTTGCAAGGCTTGGCTGGGCAGGATCCTGCTGTGGCTGCTTTGAGGCCCTGACCTGCCCCTCACTAGCTATTGATCTTGAGTAAGTCACATAATAGCTCTGAACTTGAAGTGTTATCAATAAAATAGGAGCCTAAGGTGAGGAGCACAGAATGACTGGTACTCAGTAAAACTTGGGTACTTAGAAATAGTTTCTCGGCAAATTCCCATTATTCTCTTCAGAAGGGATAAGCTTCTGCCATTTTATCACATTTCCTGTCTGCTCGCCAGCCCTCACATTTAGGCTCATACAAGACAGGCTCCGACTTAGGCACAGCAGCTTTGGGGCTCCCAGCAGGCATGGCAAATAGTTCTCCTTCTGGCCGGGTCCAGCTGGCCCTAAAGGACAAATCTCAGCAAGGCTTCCCTTTTTTATTTTTAACACTGATGTGTGAGAGAAACACTTGGTGGCTTCTCACAGGCTGGTGCACAACCCAGGAATGTGCCCTGATTGGGAATCGAACCAGTGACCTTTTGGTTTACAGGCCAGCGCTCAATCCACTGAGCCACACCAGCAAGAGTGAGGCTTCAATTAATAAACATCTCTCTGTCTTCTGAGGCAATGGCAAATACTTCCCAAGAGCCTCAGTAGATAGATTCCCAAGTATTGTCTGTATTATTGCATCTATGTTTCTCTCCAGATGCAAAATGCTAACTTTTTAAAATGTGAATTGTCCCTTCCCAGGAAGCCTTTGAAAATAACAGTTATACTTGACCTGGGGTGGCGAACACACAGTACAGTGTGCAGCTGATGTGTTGTGGCATTGTCCACCTGAAACCTGTATAATATTGTTAGCCGGTGTCACCCCAATAAATTCAATAAGAAGGAAATAAATAACTAAATAAATAAATAGCATAGTTATCTATTTATCTGAGTGCTTTTTGCCAAGAGACAAGAGTGTGGAAACAGTGGTTTGCTGAGTTTTATTTTTCAGCATAATATAATCCTTAGCAGTGGTTGAATTTACTCAATAAATATTTATTGATCCTTTACTATGTGCCAGGCAAATTCTAGTGCTCAGGTGAGACAAAGGAAAAAAAGTAAAACAGAGTCCTTGCTCTTGAAGAGTTTCATGGTCCACGGGGGCTCAACCTGATGCACTGTAACTATTACACTCACGGCATGATGTAATGAGGCCCACATGCCAGACAGGAGCAATATGAATCGGGGGGTTGAGGGAAGGGTAGCTTTTTCTATGGAAGTCTTTTATTGCATCAACAGCATCCTAATAAAAGTAGCCCCCTACCGGGCAGTGACTTTCCTTTCCCCGTGCGCTCTAACACATCCTTATTCGTGCGTTCATGTGGTTGCTATCGTGCAATCCCAGTACAGCTTTGTGCTCTCCTAAGCATTATAAGCATTTCCTTTTGCTAAATAGCTTCCATCATAATTTCCATCTGTTAGTGAATGTAATTTCCTGTACAGTCCTCTGTCGTGTGATAATTGGGCAATTTACAGTTTTTCCACAGTTAAATATTATGGTAAAGGGGTATCTTTATGTATGCAGTTTATTCTTTAATATCCTCTTCTTCAGCTTTGCTCTGCAGAGTAAGATTGTTAGGGCTCAAAAGGCATGAATATTGTGATGTCTCCTGAAGTCCGTTGCTTCTTGGTTCCTCCCCGAAAGGCTGGGCCCATATGCACTTCACCAGCAGCAGGTGTACTTGCTTGACAAAACTGTGTCAGCGCTGGGTGTGGTTTTGTGGGTTTGTTTGGTTTGGTTTGGTTTTTTGTTTTTTCAATCTGCCGATTTCATAACTCTATGTTGATGCCTTGTTATTATTTTAATTTACATGTCTTTGATAACTGTTTCCAAAGTCCTTCCTGGTTATACCTCTTCCATGTCTTACCCATTCGGGTCAGAGGAGCAGGATTCCCACAGGCACAGAGCCAGAGAACAGCCCTTCGCGGAAAGCAAATGGCTTCGTAGGGTGCAGAGGGAGGAGAGTGCGGCATATGAAGGAACACAGAGGTTTTTGGCTGGGACGAAGGGGACACAAAAAGGAGAACTGGTGGCCCTGGCTGGGTGGCTCAGTTTGGTATCACCCTAGATACCAAAACATTGCAGGTTCAATCCCCTGTCAGGGCACATGCCTGGGTTGCAAGTTTGATCCCTGGTCAGGGTATGTACAGGAGACAACTGGCCGATGTTTCTCTCTCACATTGATGTTTTTCTTGTTTTTCTTTCTCTCTCTTTTCCTCTCTCTCTAAAGTCAATAAATGTATGCTCAGGTGAGAATTTAAAAATAAAAGAGAGAAAGAACTGATGGAGGTAAGGCTGGAAAGAAAAGTAGAGGCCAGAGTGTGCAAAAGTTTGTTGTGAATCCTATAAGGTTTTTAGTTTAACTTGTACAATATGCCTCATAGGAGTGAACAATTGGAATGGCCCGTCTCTCTCTCATTTACTCTGATGAATCCATGGGCCCAGAAACCTAGAACAGCCCACTCCGCAGGCCCCATTTCCTCCAGCCGAACTCCTGCCCCCTCGCTCCTTTTCCACCTAAGGGCCTGCTGATTCCTGTGGCCCTGCTCCACCTGGCTCCTGCCCGCACACCAGCCTCCCTCCCTCAGGTTCTGTTCCACTCTCCTGCACCCAGGACCCCCTCTCCTCAAGCTCCCTCAGACATTCTCTCTCCCCGTATGGCGTGACTCCATCTACCCCTGTGTGCTCCATCTGCCTGGCCCAGCCCAGGACCCAGCTTTAGTCCTGGGCATTGGATCCCCTGTTCTGCATTCCCCTGGGGCCGAGAGGAAGGGAGGCATCCACTGGTTCTCCCTCCTCTACTAGGAAAAAGTGGAGTAGCCTGAAGCAGAACAGTAGATGACAGGGGTATGTTGTCCTTTGAGAAAATACCAAGGCCTTGGTTCCTGAGAGCTTCGGGGGCCCAGGGGGTTGTTTCTGCCCCCACAGAGCTGATAGACAGGCCTTGGAAGAATCATATTTCTTCCTGCATGTCCTTCACTGAAGCTCCTTGTGCTGCTGAAAGAGTCAGAGCTGACAAATAGCACTGGCACTTTCCAGGCTCAGTCATGGCAACCACAGAGAAGCCTCCAGGAGGTGTGGAGGGGGCCCTGGACTGGGAGACCCAGACTGCAAGTGAGCCATGCCAGGCTGTGCGCTGCCTCTACAGACAGGGAACACAGTGCATTTTGTAGAGTCTTAGGTGATGGTGCTTGGAAGTATGCCAGGTGCCAGCTGTGAAAGAAGGGTCCCTAGAGAACACCCCGGGAGCGCTCTTGGACCCCAAGGCTGCTCTTCTGACTTTCTGTAAGCAGACTCTGATAGGAAGCCCTTGGTCCCACCACTTCCTGCTGCAGGTCTGTGGGAAATTTCTTCACTCCACTAAGCCTCGGTTTCCTTATCTGTGTAATGTGAATAATAAAACCAATGCTAGGTTGTTGTGAGATTAAATGAGATCATATGTAAGAGTCTTCGTGCCTGCAGACAGACACTCCATAAATGGCAGCCGAGATAGCTTGGGTTCATTTGGCTGGCTGCTTACCTTTGCTCCTCTCTGAGTGCGCCAGCCTGAACACTCATGATGAGGTTACTGAGCATCTGGCCCCAGCCCTGAGAGGAACCACCCTCGGGACCATTCCCTCCAATCAGATCTGCAGACCAGAGCTCCCTTGCAGACAGCTGCACCTGAAAACATGAGCTTCCTGATGCCCACCCATGTTAGGAGCAAGTGTTCCTCCATGGCAGGAAGAGGAGGGATGAAACCCTGTGTCCATGAGCATAAGCACAGCAGCTTCCTCAGTGGAGGGGATGCACCCAGGGGCCCTGGGGGGAGGGGGTTCCCTGAAGGCATTTTGGCTTCCGCACTGGGATTTTGCAGAGGGTGGCACAGCCGAATCCCAGTGGCCATTGATGGGCTACTTACTGAGCACACAGTGCTCTGTCCACCTCCCAAAGCTAATGTCATGCTCTCCGAGTGGCAGTTTAAGGAATGCCGAGGGTTCTGTCCCCAGGTGCTCTCTGTGGACAGGCGCCACTGCCTCTGTCGGAGGATGGTGTGCAGTTGCATCTGTGGCAGCCCTGTGGAAATGACGAAGCGCCACACCGCGCTGGGGGTGACCGCTGTGATTTCTGGCATCAGCCGCATCCCCCACAACCTCACTGGCCTTTGAAGGCACTGCCCAGGTAGTGTGTTTTGACATTTAAGCGGATTGCCTGGCTCCTCAGCACGGTTTTTCAGCTCTTCCTTTCTTTCCAGATGAGATGAATGAAATCGTGTTTTCATTAGACTGGGATCTGGTGTGAGCTGTAATGATATCGTTCAGATTATAAGCTTTTCCCCACAGTTACCAGGTGTACATCTCTAAGGGAATTCTGGCAGCTTTGAAAAGTAGAAAAACAATTGCTTTTGATCCTGGCCTACAGTTTGTTCTCACATTGTGGGAAAGCAGGTCCTAACTTGTCTTAACTTGATATTAAAAAACATCGTAGTATCTGTTTTCTTATTAGTTATATCCCACCAGACAGTGAAAGGCAAATGAAGGAAAAGGTGAAGCTTTGAACATTATCTTAGGGACCAGCTGGGAAAAACGGAAAAATCACATTAGCCAGTATTAAGTGCTTTGCTTCACCAGACACTGCCTGCATTCTCATTTTATGCTCACAACAACACAAGGACCTACTATTGCCGTTGTTTCTAAAGATTTTGTTTATTTATTTTTAGACAGAGAGAAAGGGAGGGAGAAAAAGAGGGAGAGAAACATTAATGTGTGAGAGAAACATCGATCAGTTGCCTCACACGCCCCCAACTAGAGACCTGGCCGACAACTGAGACATGTGTGCTGCCTGGGAATCAAATGCTGAACTCCGTCTGGAACTGAGCCGGCAACCTCTCAGTTTGCAGGATGACACCAAACCCACGGAGCCACACAGATCAGGGCTACTACCATCACTTTTTAAAAACATATTTTACTGATTATGCTACCACGGTTGTCCCAATTTTTCCCCCTTTAACCCTCTCCACCTGGTACCCTCCATTCCCTCCAGCAATCACCCCCACCCTTAGTTCACGTCCCTGGGTCATGCATACAAGTGCTTTGGCTTCTCCATTTCCTATACTGTTCTTAACATACCTCTGTCTATTCTGTACCTACCAATTTGCACTGCTAAATCGCTGCATATTTTTTCCCATTCTCCCCCTTCCTCCTCCCAACTGATAACCCTCCAAATGATCTCCATATCTATGATTCTGTTTCTGTTCTGCTTGTTTGCTCATTTTTTAGATTCAATGGTTGACAGATATGTATTTTTGCCATTTTACTGTTCATAGTTTTGATCTTCTTTTTCTTAGGTAAGTCCCTTTAACATTTCATATGAGAAGAACTTGGTGATTTTGAACTCCTTTTGCTTTACCTTATCTGGGAGGCACTTTCTCTGCCCTTCCATTCTAAATGATGCCTTTGCTGGATAGAGCAATCCAGGTTGTAGGTCCTTGCTTTTCATCATTTTGAACACTTCTTGCCAGTCCCTTCTTGCCTGCAAAGTTTCTGTGGAGAAATCAGCTGACAGTCTTATGGGAATTCCTTTGTAGGTAACTATCTGCTTTTTTCTTGCTGCTTTTAATATTCTCTATCTTTACCCTTTGGCATCTTAATTATGATGTGTCATGGTATATTTCTTTTTGTGTCTATCTTGTTTGGGTCTCTCTGTGCTTCCTGGACTCATATGTCTACCTCCTTCACCAAATTGGAGAAGCTTTCTTTCATTATTTTTTCCAATAAGTTTTCAATTTCCTTGCTCTTTCACTTCTCCTTCCAGCACCCCTATGATTAGAATGTCGTCATGTTTGAAGTTGTCCCAGAGGCTCCTGCCTATCCTTGTTTTTTTGGATTCTTTTTCTTCTTGCTATTCTGATTGAGTGTTTTTTTCTTCCTTATGATCCAAATCATTGATTTGATTCTTGGTTTCATCCACTCCACTGTTTGTTCCCTTAAAATTTTCTTTAGTTCACTTAGTATAGCCTTTATTTCTGCCAGGGCCTTTTTTATGCTGTTGAAATGCCCAATGAGTTCCTTGAGCATCCTAATAACTAGTATTTTGAGCTCTGCATCTGATAGATTGTTTATCCCCATTTTGTTTAGCTCTTTTTCTGCAGTTTTTTTTAGAATTTTATTTTATTTTAATTGTTGTTCAAACACACTTTTCTGCCTTTTACCCCCATCCCAGCCCTCCCCTTTCTGCAGTTTTAATCTATTCTTTCATTTGAGCCATATTTCTTTGTCTTCTCATTTTGACAGCCTCCCTGTGTTTGTCTCTATTTTTAGGTAGAGCTGGTATGACTCCCTGTCTTGGTAGCATGGCCTATTGTAGAAAAGCACACCAGTAAGTTGGATGAGGTGGAGCCTTACATAATTGCCAGGGTGGGGCAACCTGTGTGAACCAGGTTGATGGAGTCTCCAATACAGTGTCACCACTCTGTTGTTCTGTGTGGGGGAGGGTCAGAAAAGGGGACAATGCTGCTGCCAGGCCTCTGGAGTTTTGTCTGGGAGGAAGTTGTCCCCTGGCACTTGCCCTGATGTCAGACACTTCAGATTCTCCCCGTATGCCACTAGTGCCCTTCCAGCTGCTGCTCTGGCACTGAAGCCCAGAAGGAATGAGTCTGTGTATGTCCTAAGTCCATTGCAAACCCTTTAAGAGGAGACACCTGAAAATCCTGCAGTTTCTTCCACTGCCCCAACCCCTACTGGTTTTTACAACCAGGAGTTATCAGGACTTCTCTTCCTTGCACTGGAACCCTGAGCTGAGTCATCTGGTATCAGGCTGGGATCCCTCACTCCTGAGTTATCCCTTCTAATTTTTATCCACACATGTGGTTGTGGGACCGCCCTTTCCATGTTTCCATGTCTCCATGCATCTCTGCCCCTCCTACCCATCTGGATAAATGTGACGTCTTTAATTCCTTGGTTGTTGGACTTCCATACAGCTCAATTTTCTGACCATTCTGGGTGATAGTTGTTTCACAGTTTAGATGTAATTATTGCTGTGGTTGTGCAAGAAGGCAAGCCATGTCTACCTGTACCTCCATCTTGGCCAGAAGTCTCTATCATGATTTTTTAAACAAATGAATCTCAGTTACTGGAACAATCAACATTTTATCTGATTTTTAAAATGAAAAATAAATTAAGCTTTAAGTGCAGGTTTATCAATGCAATGACCTTGGTGATAATTTTCTTCCTATCCTGAAATAAGAATCCTGGTAAATGTGTTAGTTTCATGATTCTTGTATTTTCTCTGGCTATTTCCCATCTGTTTTTCCTTGGCAGGCCCACTACTAACATTTTCAGGGGCAAAGGCAAGAATTTAAAAGGGGTTCCTTGGCCCCAGCTCATGCTGCTTCTCTATGCACCCCCAGTTCTATTCCTCACTACAGAAGGACTTGCATGCATGTATGCAAACAACCTTGTAGGGGAACTCAGAGATGCAGTGTGGTCCATCAGTAAAGGTGGCTGGGAACTCTCTGTTTAACCTTCTGTGACTGTTTAACTCTATGTAGCCTCAGGCTGGATGACTACCCAGAGAGCTGGAATACCACCCAAAGATAAAAGGCATGCTTCCAGAAAGGAGGTTACTCAATGTATAGAGTGTGAATAACTGCCCAAGGTTATCTTTTAACTTAGAATTGCACTCTACTTTCTGGTGGTGTATGTGACAACCCACCATATGCTTTTACTATTAACCCTCTATAAACAAAAGACCCTGTCCTGGGAGGGTGTGGATTTCTTCCTGGCCAGCCATCACAAAGAGCAAGCAGTTACTTTATCTGTGTAAGTAAGTTTCTCCTGTTGAAGCTCTTATGAATTTGGATAACACTACATATCAGTTCTTCAGAATTGATCCTGAATTTAGACTTTTGGGTCTTTCCCTTAACAAAACCAAAATTCAATTTCCTACACTTACCAGAGCTTGGCTACCTCTTGGGCCCCTGGATGTGCACATCAGATATACTGCCCACCTTTGGGAGGATGGATCTGGAGAAGAGTTCATCAAAGGCCCTGGAAGGTGGCTTAGGGTCATTCCAGCAGAGAATTCCTGGGAACCAGGTACCCAGAGCCTGATCTAGAAGGCCCTTATTGTCCTTGGTTCCCCTTGGCTCCTTGTTCTCACTCCACAGGGATGGGCCCAGCCAAAGGAAGGTCTGAGCATATGGTCCTGGAAAACAGGGAATAAGACAAGGATCTTGACTGCCCTGATCTGAGGGTACACTGCCTTTGGATTTAGTACTGAGTGCCGGTGCCAGCCCGTCAGCTGGGCAACCAAAGGGAGAAGCTTTGGCTGTGCTGTGTCCAGAGGACCAATAAGGACATCCCTGAACTAGCTGAGAGGCCTCAAAGAGGAACTCTGAAGGATTGGATGACCTCTCCACCTAAAAATTCTTCCTGTGATGCTAAAACTTTGTCTATTCTGTGTTTTGTTTTCAAAATTGGTTTTTAAGTCTGGAATCCCCTGGTTCTTGTTCACATTAACAAGGCAACATTTAGTTGGAAAATCCCAAAGCAAGGGGAACAATTTTTGTAAGCAGACAAGCCAATTACAAGAGAGGTTCTCCAAGTTCAGAGGCAGAGGAGAGGTACAAATAGCCTTGAGGCTAAATGCCCCTGTATCAGCCCTTTCCTCTGATGCTGAGGCCTCACTCTCTGGGAAAGGCAGAAGGGTAACAGCAATGTGTAGGTGCACAGTGAGCCCTGGGTCTGGAATAGTTAAGACCTGAGTGAACAAATAAGATCTTGGATCTATAAGGACAAGAATTTCCAAGAGAAATTAAGGAATTACTCTAGTGGGAGAGGCCACAGTATTCTGGAACAAAGGCTAGTCAAGATGGATCACTTTTCAGGGAATAAACACGAGAATGTGTCTTCATCCACTATGGTGATAACATTTAGGCCCCCCCAGGATAAAGGAGGACAGACACCCCAGAAGAAAAGAGAAGAGAAAATACTGACTTGACTGAGTTTAACCTGGAAATGACCAAGAAACACCCTCCAGTGCCTGAGTTTGCCTGGAACTGACTATTGTCTTGTCATTACTGTTGTTCATTTGTATTTAATCAGGAGGCAAAATGGGAGCTCAGGCTAGCGTTTAAAGTTAAATTACAGAAAAGTAAAGTTAGATTTTCTTTTTTAGGTACCTATGGTTGTATAGCCTGGAAAATATAATACCCACAAATGCACTATTTGGTTTAGTCCTCTCAATCATCCCTACAAGGTTGGTATGATCCCCATTTTACAGATGGGAAAACCAAGACTTGGAGAAGTTAAATAACAATATTATACAACTTCTAGGTTCTGAGATTTGAACCTACACTCTGAAGCTGATGTTGTCTTTAGGATTCCAAATTCCCTCTTACATGGAATTTATTTCAGCATTTCTAAGAAAGGTTTGCACATCTGCCAACTCCTTGACTCTTAAGAACCAAATTATGCTCTTGGGTGGAGAAGGTAGGAGAGAGAGAAACAGGGGAGGAATGGGAGAAATAGAGGGAAAGAAGTGAACCTCTGCTCCCATCCACCTCCATTTCCATTTTTGGAGAACCGCCACTTGTCTGACTGGTTCCCTCTCCCTTTAACACAGTTCAACCTAGGTGTGTCTCCCACTCTGCCCTACTTCCTGGAAACCCGGTGCTTTCGGGGCCTGGTCTGAAAAGGCTTGAGTTGACAGGGTAGGTCATGGTTGCAAGCAACAGGATATCTGTTTTTGCCAGAGTGTCCTCAAGGGACAGTGATGATCTGAATGCAATTTGAGGGTAATTTCTCCTGAAGGCAAATAAGATATAAAATCTCAATTACTCCTGAATAGGACCAAGGGTCAGGGAGCCACTAGAGAACATGCCTCCCCACCCACACTCCCTGGCCCATAGCGTTAGTGACTACTTATTGTATGAATGGGTGAGTGGATGGATGGGTTTATAAATAACTAGGGGGATGATTGGTGGAGGAAGGGATGCATGGATGGATGGATGGATGGATGGATGCTGGATAGGGTGGACAGATGGATTGTCTCCTCAGTATCTCTGCCCATTCTTCACTGTCCTCTAATTAGGGTGGCTAACACCATTTCCTGGTTTCAGCCTTCCATGCTCGGAGTCACTCAGTGCATACAGGACTGAAAAGCCGGACTCCTCTCTGTGACAGACTGTTCTCTCAGTTTGATTTTACAAAATTCAAAAGATTCTGCTACAGACTGGTTTTGTGAGATCAAAGAGCAACAATATTTCTGTAGCAAAAACTTATAGATTGTTTATTGAAACAATAAGAAGAATAGCTGAGACTCTGGAAACTGGAAATCTTCTGACCTAATTATGGCTGGTAACAAAAGAGCCCCGTGTTTGCCAAACGCCTCCTTTTCTTTGGCCCCAGAGTTACTGAGTCCATCTTACCAGTTTTCACATTTTGGTCTCTTATCTGCCCTCCAGGATAGTTAATTTCCTCCTCACTCCTTTCCCGAACCTTTTATTCTGATGCACTAAATCATTTGGGTCTGATTTTTTTCTTTACCTGTCCTGTCAGTTATTGAGAACTGGTTTGATTCCCAGTCAGGGCACATGTCCAGGTTGTGGGCCAGGTCCCCAGTTGGGGGTGTGAGAGAGGCAACCAATCTACCTATCTCTCACACATCTCTCTCCCTCTCTTTCTCCCTCCCTTCCCCTCTCCCTAAAAATAAATAAATAAAATCTTTTTTAAAAATCTCAGACTATAATTGTGGATTTGTCTATAACTCCTTGCAGTTCTACCAATTTTTGCTTCATGTATTTGGAAACTCTATTATGAGATATACAAATGGTTAGGATTGTTATGTCATTTTGATGAACTGACCCCTTTGTCATCATGAATTACCCTCTGTATCTCTGGTAATATTTTTTCTCTGAAATCTACTTTGGTATTAATATAACTACTCCACTTTTCTTTTGACTAGTGTTAGCATGGAATATTTTTTTCATTCTTTTACTTTGAACTTCTCGATGTTTTTATATTTAAAGTAGGTATCTTGTAGACAGCACATGGCTGAGCCTTGCTTTTTTAAAAGTCCAATATAACAAGCTCTGTTTTAATTTGGATGTTTAGCCCCTTAATGTTTATTGTGATTATTTACCTGCTGCAGGACATCAAGGTAACTTCCAAGTTCTGGCAATTATGAATAAAGCTGCTGTAAATATCCATTTGCAGGTTTTTGTGGACATAAGTTTTCAACTCCTTTGGGTAAATACCAAGAAGTCTGATTGATGGACCATATGGTAAGAGTATCTTTAGTTTTATAAGAAACCACCAAACTGTCTTCCAAAGTGGCTTTACCATTTTGCATTCCCACAAGCAATGAATGAAAGTTCCTGCTGTTCCACACCCTCATCAGCATTTGATAATGTCAGTGTTCCAGATTTGGGCTATTCTAATAGGTATATAGTGGTATTTCATTGTTTTAATTTGCATTTCCTTTATAACATATATATTGTGAAGCAGCTTTTGATATGCTTCTTTGCCACCTATATGTCTTCTTCAGTAAGATGTTTGTTAAGGTTTTGACCCATTTTATTATTTGTTTGTTTTCTTATTATTGAGTTTTAAGAGTTCTTTGTGTGTTTTGGATAACAGTCTTTTATCAGTTGTGTCTTTTGCAAATATTTCTCCCAATCTGTGGCTTGTCTTCTCATTCTCTTGATCATCTTCATTTCTAAAAAATATTTCATGGGTATAGAATTCTAGTTTAATCATTTTTTTCTTTTTAGTACTTCAAAAATTCTGCTGTCTTCTAGTTTGCTTTGTTTCTGACAAGAAATCTTCTGTCATCATTATTTTTGCTTCCCTGTAATAATGCCCTTTTTTCTCAGCTGCTTTTGATTCTCTCTTTATTGCTGGCTTTGAGCAATCTGATTATGATGCGCCTTCATGTCTTTTTCATGCTTTTGTGCTTGATGTTTGTTGAGCTTCTTGAATCTGAGAGTTTATCGTTTTTATCAGATTTAAAATATTTTGGCCACAATTTCCTCAAATACCATTCTTGACCCCTGGGCCCCAATTTTAGAGACTACATCTCTAAATTACCCATATGTTAGGCCAGTTAAAGTTGTCCCATAGTTCAGTGGTGCTTTAATTTTTAAAGTCTTTTTTCTAAGTTTAATTTTGGATAGTTTCCACTGTTATGACTTCAAGTTCACTTTTCTTTTTTCTGTAGCGCCTAATCTGCTAATAATCTCAATTAGTGTGTTTTTCGTCTTAGACATCACAGTGCTCTCTAAAGTTCAGTTTGGGCCTATGCTATACCTTTTATGTCTCTAGTTATTATGCTGAGTCTTTTGTTTAACTTCTGGAGATATGGAATATAGTCATAATAATTCCTTAGAAATATCATTGTATATAAATTTTATCACCTGTATGTTTTTTTGGTCATTTTGACTACTTGATTTTTCTCCTCATCCTGGATTATTATTTTCCTGAGTCTTTTCGCATGCTGGTACTTTTTGTTTGAGTGCCAAACATTGTGAATTTTACTTTGTTGGATGTTGAATATTTTTGTATTTATATAAATACTCTTGGGTTTTTTCTGGAATGCAGTTAACTGGATATAGTTTTATCATTTCAGGTCTTATTTTTTAAATTTTGTTAGGCCAGATCAGAGTTGCATTTAATTTAGACTTAAAATCTTTCCCCAAGGCAAGACCCTTCTTGGTATTCTAATCAGAGCCTCCTGAATTATGAGGTTTTCTCTTCTGACTGTTGGAAACAGGCATTATTTTTTGCCCTATGTGAACTCTGAGTACTTTCCCTCAAATCCTTTTGGTGGCTCTTCTCCTAATCTCAGCATGATTCTTCGCAAGCATGGGCTGACCGTACTCATACGCATACGCATGGGGGCCCCTCCGCAGATCTTCACAGGTCCCTCTGTATTCAGCTCTACCCTCTCTGCTACTCTGTCCTGTGAGCTCCAGCTGTCTTGGCTTCCTTAGACCCCATGTCTGTTTACTTGTCGCAGAGAGTATCCTTGGCTCTGCTTGGGCTCTCCCTCCATATGCCAGAGCCTGAAACTTGCTCCAGGTAGTGAGATAGGTAACTGTAGGGCTCACCCCATTTGTTCCCCCGTCTCATTGGTTGCCATTGTTTCAAATATTTTGTCCATTTTTGTTTGTTTGTTTTTGAAGGGTAAGTTCAATCCTTGTTACTTCATCTTGAATAGAAATGGAAGGTTTGTTGGTTTTTTTTAAACTTATGTTAAATGTCCCTCTACATTTATGGGAATAATTAGAGAACCCTCCCACATAGCTGGTTCATGGCAATGAATCCTCAAAGCAGCCCAGCAGGTCTACCCCTTTGGGGACTCAAGTTCAGACCCACCTGGCCTAGGCACTCTTTTTGAAAGCAAATGTCACAGTATCCTCAAACTGACAGCCAAGCATTTTGTCTGGAACAACAATGAAAAAGAAGTGAAAAATCAGATTACATTTAACAAGATAGACTTGTATTCCTGCAAGACCATTCTGGTCTGTATCTTCTGCCATGACAAAAATGAGGAGTAACCTGGAATTGGCACTGCCCCCAAATCCATCAGTGGTCTCTAGATACCTAGTAGCATAATACCCCACACCCTCTGTCATCCTAATGGTTTAACCCACAGGCCATCCCCCTCTGTTAGGCCACCTCTTTTCACCCTGTTCTGTCAGTAATGGCCACAAAAAATCATGGATCTTATACTTCGATATTCTGATAGCCCCATAATCAGACTCATTCTCTAGAGCTGCTACTCCAAGTGAGGTCCATGGCACAGCAGAAGAACATCTTAAAGCTCAAAAATGCAGAATATCAGGTCCCAGCCCAAACCTACTGGATTAGAATCTGCAATTTACAAGATCCTCAGGGGAGTTGTATGAACATTTAGGTTTGAGGTGCTCTGCTCTAGAGGTAGGATTCTGAGTGTTGGTGTGTGATGAAGTCCATCTGGCACAAACCCATTTTAATCTGAGCCTGTCCCCCAAGTATATCCATAGCCTCAATCTTGACCTTAGCTATGGGGCCTTGGTCAAATCCCTAGTAAAATTGAAGACCTGCATACCTGTAACCCAAGAATTCTCCCTCTAGGTATTTAACTTAGAGCTTCCAAAACATGTACGCAAGGAGACTTGTACAAGAAGGTTCATTGCAGCATCAATTGCACTACCAAAACACTGGAAACAATTTGGACGTCCTTGAACAGGGAAGTAGATAAGTACATTAAGATATAGTCATCATCTTAGTTTGAGTTCCCCCAAAAGCAGACCCTGAGATGATGACATGAGTACAAGTATATTATATGGGAGGTGATCCCAAATGTGTACAGGAAAGTGTGACAGATGAAGAAGCCAATAAAAGGTGTGTTCTTATGGTAGACATGATGTGCTTCGAAGGGGTTCATAACAGGCCCCCCCAAGATATGCTACATTGGTGTGTAGATTATTTTGAGCTGAAGGCAATTAAGATGCTGCAGGCTCAAGAGAAACTTGTACCTCTTTTTTTTTAATTGTTGTTCAAGCACAGTTGTCTCCATTTTCCCCTCACCACTCCCCCCACCTCAACCATCCCCACCCTCAGTCCTACCCTCCTTTGGCTTTATCCATGTGTCTCCTAAACCTGTTGCTTTTACCTCTATCTTAAAGAACTTAAATTTGGGCCTTGCCCATAGTAAGAGTTATTACCATAGATAACTTTTTATGACACATATATAATTCGAGGCAAACTTCTAATTACTGAACATCTGCTCTTTTTTAAGTATATTTTATTGATCATGCTATTACAGTTGTCCCATTTTTCGCTCCCCTTTATTCCTTTTCACCCTCCATCCCCCCTCCCACCAGCATTCCCCCCCTTAGTTCATGTCCATGGGTTGTACGTATAAGTTCTTTGGCTTCTCCATTTCCCATACTATTCTTAACCTCCCCCTGTCTATTTTGTGCCTACCATTTATGCTTCTTATTCCCTGTACCTTTTCCCCTATTCTCCTTCCTCCCCCTACCCACTGATAACCCTCCATGTGATCAGTTGTGAGTTTGTTGTCCTTTTACTGTTTGTATTTTTGATCTTCTTCTTTTTCTTAGGTGACTCCCTTTAACATTTCATATAATAAGGGCTGGGTGATGATGAACTCCTTGAACTTGACCTTATCTGGTAAGCACTTTCTCTGCCCTTCCATCTAAATGATAGTTTTGCTGGATAGAGTAACCTTGAATGTAGGTCCTTGCCTTTGATGACTTTTAATACTTCTTCCCAGCCCCTTCTTGCCTGTAAGGTTTCTTTTGAGAAATCAGCTGATGGTCTTATGGGAATTCCTTTGTAGGTAACTGTCTCCTTTTCTCTTACTGCTTTTAAGATTCTCTCCCTATCTGTAATCTTGGCTAATGTAATTATGATGTACCTTGGCATGTGCTTCCTTGGGCCCAACTTCTTTGGGACTCTCTGGGCTTCCTGGACTTCCTAGAAGTCTATTTCCTTTGCCAGAATGGGGAAGTCCTCCTTCATTGTTTTTTTCAAATAAGTTTTCAATATCTTGCTCTTCCTGTACTCCTTCCGGCACCCCTATGATTCTGATGTTGGAATGTTTAGAACTGTCCCAGAGGTCCCTAAACCTCTCCTCATTTTTTTTGAATTCTTGTTTCTTCATTCTGTTCTGGTTGAATGCTTATTTCTTCCTTCTGGCCCAAACCATTGATTTGAGTCCCCGATTCCTTTCCTTCACTGTTGGTTCCCCATATATTTTTCTTTATTTCACTCTGCATAGCCTTCACCTTTTCCCCCATTTTGCAACCATACTCTGTAGGGGACCGGTTTGTTTTAGTCTGGTGAATGTGACTCAGCTCTGCATGGAAAACCTACAGAAGTGAGGTGTTGGGCAGAAGCCAGACCTTCAAACCGAGTTTTCCCGTGGGAATCAGGCCTAGAAAATGCATACAGACTGTTATGGCTTGCTCTTGCTAAAACTCCATCACCCTGGTCTGAAGCAACAAATGCGTATTGTCTATCTTCAAGGTTATTTCCAAAGCCTGTATGAATTCTCCCAAGGACAGAGCTAATCAGCTCATCACCATTCTCCTTTGCATGTTATTTTCATTTCCTTGATTGTACCTAAATTGTAGACAATAATATTCTATGTAAGAGATAATAAATCCTTCTCTGATGTAAGACCCAAGAGAAACAATAAAAGCCTGTCAAGGCAATGGTCGGGGCACCCTCCTCTTGAGAGAGTGCCTGAGGCACTCACAGGTGCTCACCCCTTGAGAGAGTAGCCGTGCCTGTCCCTTTTTCCCCACAGGATTGTTGTCACCTGTGCATTTGTTCTCATCTCCAGCCACAACAGGTGGACTCTGCTCACCACAGTCTGCCACAGTACTCAATTATTTCTGTGAGCATTATGATCACCAGTTGTTTTGAGCTATGCATCTGATAGGTTAGGCTACCTCTTTGTCACTTAATTGTTTTTCTGAAGTTTTGATCTGTTCTTTCATTTGGGCCGTCTTTCTTTGTCTCAGCGCACCTGTTATATTGTGAGGAGTAGAGCCTTAGGTATTCGCCAGGGCAAGACTACCCACTTCACAGTGTTGTGATGCTCTACGTGAGGGAGGGGTCAGAGAGGAATAATGCTGTCTGCTCAGCTCTCACCCACTTTCAGTCACTTCCTCCGCTTCCCACAATCAAATTGGGCCCTTCTGGTGCTGATTCCTGGGTGGGTGCATTTGTGTATGTTCTAGGACACTGTGGGTCTCTCCAATGAACTCTCCTGTGAGTTTCAGAGTTTCTCCAGCCACCACAACCCCCACAGGTTTTTACAGCCAGAGGTTTTGAGGCTTTCTTTTCCCTGCACTGGAACCCTGGGTTTCATGGTCTGTCTCACTCCCCAGTTGTTCCTCCCAGTTTATCTGCACATAGATGTGGGACCACCCTGTCCACCAGTCACTGACTTGCCGGGTCCTCCAGCTGCCTTGCAATGCATCGTATCCATCCCATCTGCCTATCTCCACCCCTCCTACCAGTATGGATGAACGTTTCATCTTTAACTCCTTGGTTGTTGGACTTCCTTTTGCAGGTGTTAACTCCTAGTAATTTTACCTTGTGCCTCAAGCTCTGGTTCCACATCGGCTTCTAGAGAACCCAACCTGGGGCGATTATCAGTCCAGTTACCACTGTGGGAACCTAACTGGAGCTTAGTCCCACCTGGAAGTCTACGAGACAGTGCAGAGCATGTGCGTCACTCAGAGTTATTCCGCCTGAGGAGCAAAGGAGTGGGGAATCTATCCATCAGCTCCCCTCAGGCATGCATGAGGGCCGCTCCTGGCATCTGTTAAGTCCAGAGCAAAGAAGGCCCAGCAGCCAAAGAAAGCCCTCAGGCAATGACGTGGGGAGCCAGCTCTGTGTGCAAGGAAATGGTGAGCACGAGAAGATATAGGTGGGTGGGACACCAACAGGGACTGCTACATTTGTATACAGCAATATTAAACAGCAGCAAGAAGGAATGATTTGTGTCAATATGGATAAATCTCACAAAAATAATATTAAGTGAAGCAAACAAGTTGGAAAGGAGACATACAGTATAATATAAATTATAGAGAAACTTAAAACATGTAAAGCAAGAGCAAATATTTTTGAGGGTTATATATATTGGGTTGGCAAAAAAGTCCATATAATATTTTTTCTATAAAATAAAAGACCCATTTTTCATTTTCACCAATAACTTTGTTGATTTGGATATTTTGAGTATGACAGCTATCTCGCATGTGGTATAACATTGATTGTTCTCAATTAATGTCTCAGTTTGATCACTATCACCTTCAACTGGTCTACCCAACCATGGAGCATCGTCCAGTGAGAAATCCCCAGCACAAAACTTCACAAACCACTTTTGACACATTCAGTCAGACACAGCACCTTCTCCATGCACTGGACAAATCTTTTTTGCATTTCAGTTGCGTTTGTACCTTTCTTGAAATAATAAAGAGTAATATGCTGAAAATGTTGCATATTTTCTTCTCTCTTCAATAGTAAAATGGCTGCACAAAAATGCAATTTTGATAAGTTTTTTAAGTGCATACTGATATGACAGCTGTCACAATATAATCTGACACAATTGGTTTTGAATGATGTTAAAAACAACTAAGCGTTACTAGAGCTAACTTATGGAAAAAAAGAAACTTTTTGGTCAACCTAATACATAGCAGAAGTAGAAAAATATGATGAACAGCAAATTCAAGAGAGTCGTGACCACCAACAGGAAGGGGAGAGGGATGGGATTGGGGGTGTACCCAATGGCCTTAAAAGTAAAACTGTATTTTAAATACAGTTTTGTTTTTATACTAGCTAGTAGGTATACATGTGACCATCACATTCCATTCTAAATTTTTTGTATGTCTGAAATTTTTCAAATTCAAAATTGGAAATGAACAAAGTAAAATCTTATTAAATGAATCCATATGATGCAAAAGAAACAGGTACTGCCTATTGTGGGAAAAAAAAGACTTGTTTTGTGGTGTTTATACCTAAAAATATCATTGAGGAGCTTTTTAAATTTAGAAATTCATCCAGGAAAAGGGTGCAAGAAAATGCAATAGAAACTGCCACTGGGAAGTGGAAATACTTTCAACTTCACACCTTCCTCATTGTCTGAACTTTTTTGACATGAGCAGAAACTGCTTTTTTTCATTTTAAAATTTTTTATTTATTTTTTTCCCATTACCATTCAGTCCTCTAATACCTCCCTATCCCCACAATCACCCCACTGTTATCCATATCCATGAGTCCTTTTTCCTTGTTGCTCAATCCCTGCACCCCTAACTTCCCCCCACTTAGCTGTCATCCTGCTCTCTATCTATGAGTCTGTCCGTTTTACTTGTTAGTTCAGTTTGTTCATTAGATTCTACATATGAGTGAAATCATATAGTATTGGTCTTTCTCTGACTGGCTTATTTCACTTAGCATAGTGTTCTCCAGGTCCATCCATCCTGTCACAAAGGGTAAAATTTTGTGGGTTTTTTTTTACAGCCAAGTAGTATTCCATTGTGTAAATGTCTCATAGTTGTTTTATCCACTCATCTACTGAGGGGCCTTGGGCTGCTTCTACATCATGGCAATTGTAAATAACACTGCAATGAACATAAGGATGCTTACGTTCTTTTGAATTAGTAAGCATCCTTACTAATTAGCAAATCCTTACTAATAATACACATTATTACTAATTTGTATTCCCAGAAATGGAATCTCTGGGTAAAAAGGCAGATCCATTTTTAATTTTTTGAGGTATTTCCATACTGCTTTCCCAGTGAATGTACCAGTCTGCATTTTGCACCAACAGTGCAAAAGGATTCCCCTTTCTCCACATCCTCACCAGCACTCGTTGTTTGTTGATTTATTGATGATAGCCATTCTGACAGGTGTGAGGTGATATCTCATCATGGTTTTAATTTGCATTTCTCTGGTGACTAGTGACATTGAGCATTTTTTCATATATCTATTGGCCATTTCTATGTTCCCTTTGGAAAATATCTATTCAAGTCCTTTGCTCATTTTTCAACTGGGTTGTTTGTTTTTTTGGTGTTGATTTTTGTAAGTTCTTTTTAAATTTTGGATACTAACCCCTTATCAGATGTATCACACATATGTTCTCCCATTCTGTGGGTTGTCTTTTTATTTTGGGTATGTTTTCCTTTGCTGTGCAAAAATGTTTTATTTTATATAGTCCCATTTGTTTATTTTTATTTTGTTTCCCTTGCCTCAGGAAATATATCAAATAAAATATTGCTATGGGCAGTGTCCAAGGTTTTGCTGCCTGTTTTCTTCTACAATTTTTATGGTTTCAGGTGTAACATTTAAGTTTTTAATCTATTTTGAATTTATTCTTGTGTGTGGTGTAAGAAGATGTCTAGTTTCATTTTTCTGCACGTATCTGTCCAATTTTCCCAACACCATTTATTGAATAAACTATCTTTAGCCCACTGTATGTGCTTGCTTCCTCTGTCAAATATTAATCAACTGTAAAGGTGTGGGTTTGTTTCTGGGCTCTATATTCTGTTCCATTGATCTATGTGTCTGTTTTTATGCCAGTATCATGCTGTTTTGATTACTATGGGCTTATAATTGCATATTAGGTAGCATGATTCCACTAACTTTGTTCTTCTTTCTCAGTATCACTGTTGCTATGCAGGGCCTTTTGTGGTTCCATAAATTGAACTATTTGTATAATTCGGTGAAATAGGTCATTGGAATCTTGATAGGAATTGCACTGAATCTATAGATTGCTTTGTGTAGTATGGACATTTTAATGATGCTTATTCCTCCATTGAACACAGTGTGAGCTTCCACTTATTTTTATCTCCTTCAATTTCTTTCTTCAATGTCTTATAATTTCCCGAGTATGGGCCTTTTACATCCTTGGCTAGGTTTATTCCTTGGTATTTTATTCTTTTTGGAAACTGCTTTTCAAAACCACAAACAAAACAAAAGCACCTGCGATCTCACCACCCCAACACCACCAGTTCCATTCTCATTAATCCCTTTCCAGACTTGCCCACACGCACACACACTGGGCTTAGTTGCATGTATATTTCACACTGTACTTTTTGCACTTAATCATATATGACACGCCCATAAATGCTTGCTTATTTCTAAATAGTCTAGACAATCACCACTTTAATGGCTGCATGGTGGCCAATTGTGTTGATGCATGCATAGTAGTTCCCAACCAGTTCCTTATTTTGGACATTTATGTTGCTTCTAAATTTTAGATATTAAAATAACTTCATGATAAATATACTCAGGGAGGTGTTTTTATGTTAAATATAACCTTAGCAGGATCCCAGGGGTACAATTACTAAGTCAGGGGTGTGACTATCCATGTCAGGCCATGGCTGGACTTTTTACTTAAAACCCTGGGCCCTCCAAATGCCTAGAAATCTTCATTTTACAAATAATCTGTTTGGGGCATGTTTTTGTTTTACTGAGTTATGGGGAGAGCAAAGCAGACAGCTGTGAAGAGATGGGCAAAGCCCAGTTTGCCCAAAGAAACATCTCTTTTCTAAGGGGCATGAGGAATTTAGCAGTCAGGCAGACCTGATGTCTAATTCTGGCTGTCACTGGCGAGTTGTGTGGCCTTAGGAAGGTGACTGGCCTGCTCTAAGACTCAGTTTTCTCATCTCTGGAATACAGATATCAACTGTACCTACCTCACGGGTCTCTTCTGAGGATGAAGTGAGAAAATACGCTCCAAATGCTGGCTGCCATGCTTGGCCCATGGTGAGTGTTCAGCAGACAGGAGCTGGTTCTAAGCTCTGCAGAAATGCTCCTCCCACAGACCTGGACATCAAGGGCAGAGCCTAGCCCTGCTGAGGGAAAGGGTGCAGAAGCTGAAGCTTCCTGGTGACCACGTAATTCCTGGACCAGCGACAGATACTTCTCAATGACTCTTATGCTGGTGGAAAGTAAATGATGGAAGAAAGGAAGGAAGGAAGGAAGGAAGGGGAGTTACAGATTGGGAAGAATCTCCTCTGGAATTGTGAGCCTGTATTATGTGCCTTAGCACAACAAAGAGAGAGAGAGAGAGAGAGAGAGAGAGAGAGAGAGAGAGAGAGAGAGAGAGAGAGAAATGGTGTTCACCGAGCAACAATTATGCCTCAGGTTCTCCATGTATATTTTCTACCCCAGGTCTCCCTGCTGTAATGAGCAGAACTGGGGTCCACTGGACAACCTGTGTCTGAATCCTGGACACCCTCTAGCTGGGGGCCTGCACTGAACTGTATGTAATGTTTCCTCATATGCAAAATGGAAGTGATTATCCTGCTGGAAAGAAACCTTTTCTTTAAAATACCTGGCACATTGTAGCCACCCACTGGTGGCTGCAATCGGAAACTTGTCCCCAGGCCACACAGCTAGCAAGTGGCAGCCCTGAGAATGGGGCTGGGTCTTCTTTCTCCAAAGCCCACATTCTTCCCATCATACCGCATTTTATCTCTGTGCAAAGGCCATGATCTGTGTGATACAGAGTTCCTGAGAAATACTTTCAGGGGGATTTAAATACAGGATTCTTTTGGGCTTCTTGTATTGTGTTCAGAGAGTTCTATGATCACGAAATTCATCTCTCCAGTCACTTCTGAAAGCTTCCCTTCTTATTCAGGAGCTTAAAAAGGATGGAGACCCCAAAATATGAAAAGAATCACCCCAGATTGGAGCATCCAGCCGGGAACAGAAACTGATGACCTCACCTGGAACTCTCCTTGCCTGGAACTCTCCACCCCTCTACTTGGATGGACAATTTTCCTGGAATTACTGGGCATTCACACAAGTGGAAGCAAGTCGAGAGGAAAGCAAACCCTCATTTTAGAGTCTTGGGGATGTTCACAAGACCCCAGTGAACCCTTTTAGATAACAGATAAGGAAACCAAGGCCAGTCAGTCACGTTGTTCACGACTGCTCCACACCTTTGTGTCTGGAAACAAAATTACTAGCCATCCTTGTGCTCCTGGTAAATAGTGTTTGAGGTTTAGCATTGATGTGAGCAATCACATATGAGAATGTCTCTGGCTGTGCAGTTAAATTACCACCTTTTTAAAGTAATCTCGGCCGAAATACATCGTGGCTGGAGCAGTCCGGTGCGTGTGAAGTGACTGGGCTCCCCAGGCACGCAAAGGTCTGACTTAGGAGCTGATGTTCCACTCATCAAGATGGAAGGAAACATCACACAGCTTGTCTTTCGGATGCTAGGCTGCTTCTGTCAAATAATTTATCTTTGCAGCGGTCCTTATGTGAGGGCCTTGCCCTGGCACACTAAGTTACTTTCAGCCTGCTGGAGCAGAGTAGGGGCTGCCTAGTAGGGGAGGACCAGGCTTAAAGAACAGGCTCTGCCCATAGTGGGTACCACACTTCATTGTTCTTCGCCTCAGTTGCCTTATCTAGCAGATGAGTGCAGATGACTGTCCACTGGGCTTCTGCTCTTGGCAGTCTAATAATCAACATGCCGCAGATGGAACTTTCTATTTCATGTCCCCCCGGATCTGCTCTTCCCTTCATCTGCCACTTCCCTGTAATGCTGCCAGTTTTCATCCACCTGTGCAGGCCAGAGTCTTGAATCCTCTTCCTTCCCACTCCATGCCTAACTCATCAGTCTGCTTTGCTGGCGCTGCCTACAGAATACATCCAGAACCTGATGGTGTCTCACCATAGGTTCCACCAGTCCTGTTTCCACCAGTCCTGCCAGGAACCCATGGACCACTGCATCAGAATCATGTTTTTTTTAACACATAAAATAAAATACTGCAGATGACAAAAGAAATTGGTCATATTGAAATATAGATACCAAAATATTTTAAATAATAAACTTATATTAATATATATGCTTTATGATTACCACATTAGGTGAAAAGATCTAATAACTATTATACTTTCAGAGTAGCAATGAATGTAAGCCATGTTTCTAGATACCTGCAGGAACATCTGTGATTTCTAAGGGTGACAAAGTCACAGACACAGCTCATATTAATGAGATCTGTTGCCTATGTTTAGCATGAAGGGATGCTAAAATTTAGTTAGCAGTGAGTGGACAGAACACACATATATATTCTGCCCCCTCTGCCCATCTAAGTACATGAACTCCTTGAATTCCGGATGAGAACATCGGACTGAGTTCACATGCCAGTATCTCCGGCCTGGAGTTTCGCAGGAGGCTCCAGGCTTCCAACCTGACCTCCCCCAGTCCACTGGCTACGAAGAAGTCCAGTGTCCCCTTTCCTATGCATGTCATATTATATCAAACCCTGCAACAATATCCCATCACCAGAACAAAATCCAAAGTCCTCACAACAGCCACTGACCCTACGTAGGGTCACAGGGCCCTACGTGACCCAGGCCCTGGCTGCCTCCCGCCCTCATTTCCACTGTCATTCATTCCACTCTGGCTGCCCTTGGGGCCTCTGCTCCAATGTCACCTCCTCAGAGAGGCCTTTCATCATCCTTTCCCCACTCAATCTCCTTAATCCTCATGCCCTGCTTTACGTTGTTTACGGCCCATATTCCTACCTGAAATGTGGTACCTATGTATCTGTTTGGTTCTTCCTTGCCCGTCTTCCTCACTAGCGTATAAGGCCTCATTTGCCACTGTTGGAGGAAAGCAATGCCTGCCCCAAAATACAGGGTACTGAACACAGAGAAATACATATCCAGACTCATAAGCCATGAGGGTTCCAACAAGGGGTAGGTCCATCAGGGAGGATTCTGAAGAAACTAGAGCGTGAGCAGGACTCCTGCCGATTGCAGTTGCCCTGTGTCTCAGTGCCTCAGTCCACCTGATCTGGTCCTCACGTCACCCATGTTGCCATTGGACTCCCCATCTCGGAACCCTCAGAATGTGCAGAGGAGAACAGGGCGCCAGGTGGGAGGAGGTCCTGTGAGAACTAGGCCCAGGGCCTCGGAGAGCACTGCAGCAGGCCCCTGGGCTCCCAGCTCCTGCCCACACCTCACGGCGCCTCCACGAGAGGCGTGCTAAGAAACACATTTCCAGAGGGGGACTGTCTTAGTCCATTTTGGCTGCTATAAGGAAATACCAGACTGGGTAAGTAACAAGCTACAGAATGTTACTTCTCACAGTTCTGGAGGCACCAAGATCAAGGTGCCAGCCTGAGCAGGTTCTGGATCATAGCTGGTACCTTCTCACTGTGTCCTCACACGGTGGAAGGGACAAGCAAGATCTCTGGGTGTCTTATGAGGGCACTAGTCCCAATCACGAAAGACCCATCCTCATGACCTAATCACCTCCCAAAGGCACTACCTCCTACAGCCATTATCTCAAAGGTTAGGATCCAACATACGCATTTCTGGGGGACACACACATTCAGACCACAGCAGGCAGTGCTGCCTTTTATCAACTAGCGCTCAACTGCTCCTCCTGCAGCTGAGTCTGGAATGGGTTTTGCAGGCTTCACTTATGGTTTTGCCCTGGGTCTGGGCTCTGCTCTCTCCTGGCCTGGGCCACCTGAACTCTCACCCTGAGGTTTTGGCAGAGCCCCAGTTACCTTCCACTGCCTCTAACCGTCATGCTGCCTGCACCCAGATCTCTTGTGAGGCTGCCTGAAGAGCCAGCCTGCTGGCCACAGCAGGAGGTTGATGGGGGGAGGGGCAAGCAGAGGAACAGGAATAGAGGACTCATGGACAGGAGAATGGGGACATTGACTGTGGGAGTTGAGGGGGGCATGGGGTAGGGGAGAGCAATGAGGGGAAAGGTGGGACAACTGTAACTGAACAACTATAAATAAATAACTATCCAGTGTGTGTGGGAGGAGGACAGACAAGTCAATGACCTAGCTTAAGCCCCACACCAATTCATCAGCTCTGGTTCCCAGTTGCGGGAATTCCCCAGGACTCTGAGAAGTCAGGGCTGGGTGGAGGCTGGCCCTGGGCCACTGGGCATGACTCCGCTGGGGAGCTGCAAGCTGGACTGGGCTGAGAGGCGGGCACTGGGCCAGAGCAGCAGGCCCGCCCCAGCTCAGGCCCCTGAACATGTGCAGGGCAAGAGGACAAACAGGGAACACGCACCTCAGCATTTTAAAATTATAAATCAAGCTAACAAAATGTGAAATAAACTATGTTCTAGCCTCCAACCTTGACAAATATCCCTTCCTAACAAGATGGAATGCCAGGTTCAGATTTAGAATTGTCATACTCCTTAAAATGTTAAGTCCAAATATGATCGCAGGGGAGAGGCCCCAAGCCCCAACCTGTAGGTCTCCCTGAACCATTTTCTTGTCATTCCCAGCTCTGCCTCACAACATGAGGGGCATTAGATGAATGCACCTCGATGCCCCAGCCCCACTCGCAAACCACACACACACTCACACACACAAACAGCTGCCCTTGACCTCCTCTCCGCCAAGGGTAAGCACAGCAGTAGTGCAAGCTGAGAAGGAGGTTGTGTGGGCCCTGAAATTGGACATGGAGACCTTTAGGTAGGGAATTTGGGAGTTCCTAGTGGTATCCTAGGGAAGGTCCAGTGTGGGGGAGGGTGCATAGGCTCCCAGGGCAGAGCCACTCAGCCCCATGAACTCCTCACTCCGTGGGAAGGGCAGGGCTGGAGGAAGGCCAGAGCAGGTCCCATACAAGGGCCCCTTTTACTCAGGTCTGAGGGCGGTGCCTCCCAGACCCCAAAACCGAGCAGGAAGACGTGGAAGGGTATTGGGGGACAGGAGCCAGAGAGCTTGTCCAAGGCAGGGAGGGGGGAATAAAAGTTTGTTTTCATGGGGCTAAGGGCAGAGCTGGTAAATCTTCAGAGGCAAATTCAACTCCTTTTTGGCTGTTTCTAAAAATCTTTCCTGAAAGCAAGATTTTGCTCTCATTAAGGATCTGAAAAGAATCCTCTGCAAATAGTTTCAAAACTCTCAGTTGTAAAAAAATTCTAGTATATTGGTGAAAATAAGCTTTCTTGCTTGATGGTTTCACCATTCATAAAACATTCTATCCATCCAATTTAAAAATCAGAACAGAGTATTTAAAACTCAGTAAACACAGGTAAGAACAATGAACCCTGAATAATTATTGTTTTTAATCTTGTTTTGAATTATGATCAGTTTAAGGGAGAAATACCAGAAGAAGTGGAAATAAAAAGGCAAAGTAATTTTAAAAAATAAATGAAATGGGATAAATAGAGGAAGAAACAGAGATGCATGCACAAGGAGAAAAAGAATTTAAAAGACCTGCCTACGAAGCGAATATTCTCCCACTGGTGCCTTTGAAGACACTCTTGCTAAAGATTTTGAAACCATGCCGTATTTTTTACAACCTTAGGTACCAACAGTGATACCATCTCTAAGTATTTGCCCTATAAATTTGTTGTGTAACAGGCTTCTGGCTTCCCAACCCTTTCCAGAGCTGCCTGGGCATGAACCTAGAGCCCCAGATCACAGAGGTGATTCATCTGACTTCACAGCCACAGAAAACCCTGAGCAAGTGGTAGGGGATCAGCAGGACTCTCTTTGTCCCTACAGCAATCTGTCATCCATAATAACTAATTTTTAGATAGGACTGTCATCTTTTAACCTGTGACATCTCATTGTCTCTAGTGGTTGCCATATAGCCCCATAGCCAAAGCAGGCACCCATCCTGGAGAGACAGATAAAGAAACTGCAGAAGAGAAAGGTGAAGCCGCTTGCCTGGGGTCTGAGCAAGTTCTGGATGTTTACTGGCAGAGCCAGGACAAGAGCCAGGAAGCCCCCAGGTCTCCTGCCTCCTGGGGCTGTGTGCTGTCGGCTTTTGCTACAGAGTCCCCCTTTCTTCCCCCACTTTCCCCCACCTAGTGTCAGTAGGGAGGGGCTCTGAGCCTCATGCTCCTGACAGCCCTGTGACTCCCCACTAGGGTGTGGATTCCCGACAATGACAACAGGAAAGCATCATTCTGGGCTCTTCTGATGAGGGGGCGTGGGTGTAACAAGCTGTCTGTGGTGGGGGAGGAGCCAAGAGACAGTTCTCGGAGGACCTGTTTCTAAGAAGCAAAGGGAAAAAAAAGGGTCCCATGGTGCCTTGAAATTAAACATATGGCATCAAGGTGGGCTGAATATGGAAACAAAATAACAGCCGTGCTTTGGGAAATCACCATCCTCACCACATCTGAGAACAATGGCCCGGATTAAAAGGGAAGGAGGGAGGGAAGGGGCACTCTGAGGAGACCACAGGGCCACTCTGAGCCAGGTTTGCCCCTGAGAAGAGGCACCAGGGCTACTGTTCTTAGCTGCGGCTAACTGTGACTGCGGGGTGAGCCACCAGCAGCTCTGGGTGGGTGCCTTAAGAGCCAAAGCTTAATAAATATGCGTCAGATGAAAGAAGGACCGCACGGATGGGGGGAAGGAACAGCATGAAAGAGTCAGGGCTTTGCCATCGTTGTTGCCACAGGCAGAGGGTTCTGGTTGCGTGTGCTCCTCCTTATTTCTGGAACCGTTTTTCAGGTTGGAATGTTGGATTCTGCCTTTAACCAAATATTGAATTTTAATTTTTAAATTGAAGTGGGAATCTAAGAAGAGCAGTTGAACTCCAGTGAAGAAACTCCCTCAAAACAGCTGGTTGGAAGCAGTCATCTGACTTCTCCTTTCCTCTCTCCCTACCCTGTCACCCACCAACAGCCCAGAGAGAGCCCAGGCTGTTCCGATCAGTCACCTTGGGGGAAACTTCATCATTCCTCTGAGGTCATCCTCACAGAGCCTTTGTCACCCGGCAGGTCACACCTGAGTTTGCAGCTCTGCAGGGCTGCAAACAATGAGGTTGGGAGCCCACCATTCAAAAGCCACATCTAAGCCTCTGCTTGATTTTATTTGGCCCTCGACGAAAATTTACAAAAAAATTGACCTTCAAGGTCTGTCCAGAAGGTATCCGGCCATGTAATATGAAAAATAGAGGCATTTATTGAAGAAGATACTAGAAGCATTGTACATAGGACAGTGACCTCTGTTCTCTTCAAAGTAGGCACCTTGGGACCTCACATAGTTCTCCCAACCTCCCTCAGCTGCCCTGTCATATTTTCCTGAATCTCATAAAAGTTTTGAAGTCTCTTCCCTTTCAAAGATGATTTTAGCTTTGGGAAAAGTCAGAAGTCACAGGGCACCAAATCTGACCTATAGGGGGGCTGAGTCACCTGTGTGATTTGATGTTTTGGCAAAAAAACTCTGCATGAGACGTGATGCATTAGTGGTATGTTGTCGGGATGAAGCTGCCAGTCACCAGTGGCCCAGAGATGTGAGGCCTTCTGAATCACCCAAATAGTCTCCATGGAGGACTATTCGAGCTTAACGCAAACTTTGATACAGATTCATCGCTCTACTCACTCAGTCATGTTGAATGTAACAGCCACACAGTACTCATGCTCATTCAACGGCGTCTACCTCCCCCACTGACTAGCACAGTGAGGTTGTCATTGTTCACACATGCGCATTCCAGTCCACTCTCCTTGGCTGCCAGGTTACATCGATGTCACACAAACCATGCTCATTATATTAACAATGTCTGGGCTATTTCCAGACAGACCTTGTATGTCTTAACTGTGATGAGCTTTTGTTGTTTAAAGAGTTCTTTAGCCCATGTGGCAGAGAACGATAGAAAAAGCCTTGATCTTGCTCTGCCCAGTGTGGCTCAGTTGGTTGGAGTGTTGTCCAGTAAACCGAAAGTTCACGGGGTCAATTCCCAGTGAGGGCACAGGCCTAGGTTTTGAGTTTTGTCTCTGGCTGGGACACATACAGGAGGCAGCCAGTCAATGTTTCTCTCTCAAATCTATGTTTCTCTCCCTCTCTCTCTTCCTTCTCCTTTCTCTAAAGTCAATAAGCATGACTGCCAGTGAGAATAAAAAATAAATTAATTAACAAAGAGCCCTGGTCGTGGAGTCAGAAAACCTGGGCCCTATTCTCAGGCAAGACATTCTGTCTGTTTGAATCTGAATTTCCTCTTTCACAAAGTTGGTATGATTCTCTGCCTCCCACAGGATGTAGTTGTAGGACGCAGTGCAGATTAGATGTCGCATCCGAGTACTCGCTAGGTGTACAAACTACCAGTGATGATAATATTTGGGGAGTGCCTCAGTCTGGCCACAGAGCCTGCGCTGCGGGCTGCACGCTTCTGAGCTTCGCCGCCGTCGCCACCGTCTGACTGCAGCTCAGGCAGGCCTCTCTGTGTTGGAGTGGATGGCTGAGTAATATTAGCATTGACATTGCGACCGAAGGCTGATTTCAGAACTCGTACAAGCCCTGCCACGATTGCTTGTATTTGTCTGAAGCCGCTGATAGGAATGTTTCTGTGGATCGGCGGCCCATGAAATCGTCAAAGAGGAGAAGAGCCCCCCACCGTGGTCACCCAGCCAGGCCGCAACGTGAGTGGGACTGCGCCCGGTCCCGAGCCCCACACCTGCCCTCATGCCTCTTCTTGTCTGTGTGTCCTGCCCAGATCCTGAGACTAGGCAGGCTGGGCACTGGGACAAAGCGAGGGACGTACTGCTCTCCCGCCACTGGGGGTTCTGTATGGATAAAAAGCGAGGCAAAGAGATCCTTTTGGACCATAGGGTGCTGTCTGGGAAAGGGGGATATGGACAGGACTCAGCAGAGGGGCTAGGGGAAGGGGTGCGCGCTGGACACCGGAGGCAGACGCACCCTGTTCCACCAGCTTCCCTCAGCCGCCTGGTGTTGGGAAGAGGTGTGAAATGAATGTGTTTACCCAGCCGGGTGGCTCCTTTCCACAAGAGGGTATGTTCCTGGTGGTACATAGGTAGCACGTGTGGTTTCCCAGCTGGGACCTGGTCTCTGGGCTCACCTTGGTGTGTCTGCAAGTTCCATACCCTCTGCTTGGGAAGGCCAGAAACACACTTTTCTTTGGATGGCTAAGTCAACTTCCCACCTATGCTATTTAAAAATAAAAGTGGGCAGAAACAGCAAGCTGGGCCCCCAAACACCAGCGTGTTTCTCCCTGGCCCCAAATCCAGGGAGATGATTTCCAAATGCTCTTTCAGCTGCCTAGTCATTGTGTCCACCTCACTCCATCCGAAGACGTTCAGAATAGCCCCAGACAGGAGCCCAGAGCATTCTGAGAAACTTGAAAGCCCCATTGAGTCACAGCCTTAACTTTTTTTAGGGCAAGACTGTTCATCTAAATGAGGCACAACAGAAGCTGGTGTTTTAAGCCACGGGGACAAGATGAAAATAGCTTCCAACCTCCCTGTGCCTTGCCTTTCCACCCCAACACCTGACACGAAAGGCCCTGGGCCTGTGGCCAAGGACTCGTAACTGACACTGTGGGGGAAGGAATATGCAGCAAGAAGGCTCCTCTGTTAGCTTTGCACAGACAAGTGAGGACAGGCCTCTGAGCACCAGCCTCCCGTGTGCTCATCCACAGGCCCTGGATGTCTGAGACATGAAAGGCAATGTGTGTGGGGCTCTGACTGCCAGCCGTATGTGGGCACCCGCTGACCAAACTGGGGAGTGCCAGAAGCCATGGACTTGGAGGAGGCCTGTGTCTGGCTGATGGGCAAAAGTAGCTGCCTTTTCTGGGGTGCATGCCTGGTGGAGATCTAGAAGAGAGATTCATTGCTGAGGTCAGGTTGGAAAGAGCAACCCCCCTGAGCAGAGGAGCAGATTGGAGGTGGAGAGTGAGTCTCCTGGTCAAACTCCATTAAGCTGTGGGTTCCGTGGGGACAGCACCATGTCTGTCCCCTTTCACTGTCCTTCCTAACACTCAAACAGGGCCTGGCTCAGACAGGATGTGGGAGCCATAAAGAGGGCATCGCTACCGAGTGCTCCCAGCCTCTTCTCGTGAGGGCCCCTGGGGTCAGTGTGCTTTCTTGGGAACGTCCCACTTTTCAGTAACTTTTCCCCATTCTGCTCAGTAACTTTAGTCCACAGTTTCTTTACCTGTCAAGTGGGTAGAAGGCTCCCTTGCCTTTGTCCCAAGGTCACTGCAGTGATTACGGGAAATGCTTTGAAAACTGAAAGCATCTTATAAACATGAAGAATTATGACTGTCACCGATGGGGGTCTCTGCCCCTCAGCCCTATTGTACCCGACTTTGAAAACAGTCACCATCTGAAAGTACGTCGGAGGTGGGAGTTGTTTCTTTAGATCATGAAAGATGTCTCAGAGGAATTTCCCAGAATTCTGCTTTCTACTGTGGCACCGAAACGTCGCCACCCCTGGAAGGGCAGTGTTGGACCAGTGTCATCACAAGGGGCTGTGAACTCCGTAGTCACACCTAAGCAGTCAAGAGGGCAGAAGTGGAAATTCCTCACCTTTCCTGGGCACACTCAAATGGAAGTAATGGCTATAGCATCCTCTTTAAAAATAAACCGAGTCTTCGGTGTTTTAATAAAGGGCCTGGCAAAGGAGTGAATACGAACCTTGCCTACTGTTCAGAGAGTGCCTTTCCAGATGGCTGGGCTTCTCCAGGAGCAAAGATGAAGAGGCAAAGAGAGTAATGCCTGGGGCCAACCAATGGGATGATGGCAAGACCCTTCTGTTTTGTTACAGTTTCTTTCCCCCTTTTCCACCCCATGTAACAGGCTGGAGCCACCTGCAAGTGACTGTCTAGGGCTGCTCAACCACAGTGGCGGGTCTGGAGGCACCTGAACACGATGGGAGTGAGGCAGTGGGCCCAGGCATGCCCCACTGCTGGGGTAAACTGTAAGGACAGGTGGCGAGGGACAGTTTGGAGCAATCACATGGGAACTGAACTCTTCAAACCGTCGCCGCCTAGCTGAAAGTCAGCAGTCTGGGAGACCCCATTTATTCCACTGGGGTCTCAACCTGGCACCCTGGAATCACAAGGGCAGCTTGACAATCCTGATGCCAGCTTCAACCTCCAGAGGCTGATCTAATGAGGCAGGTGGGGCCCGGGCCTGGGGAGTGGTCGAAGCTCACCAGGTGGCTCGAATGAGCAGCAGGTTGAGAATCACTGCTCCAAGCCTCTCGGGAACTCTTCCGGTAGAAATGCCTTCAAAGTCTGCAGGCCTTTCCTTCGAATCTCATCAACAGTAACCAATCTTCTTCCTTCAAAGGTAAATTGGATTTCTGAAAATCAGCTAAAGTCATTCAGAACTGAAACTGCAGAATAAGTGTGAGATTCCATTCTTTGTCCCAAACGGGACTAGACACTTCAGAAATGCACCCGGGTCCCTGGTGTGGCTCCCCAGGTGGTTCCACAGGCAGTTAACTCACTGAGCACCTGCCACACGTCAGGGGGCGCACAGAAGCCAGGGCTCTCAAGGAGCCCAGAGCTGGTACCCTGGGTGAGAAGGGGGCAGGACCCAGGCCTGGAATCCCCCTGCCACGGGGGCTCCCTCACACTGACATCTGTGTGAGGGTCCCTGCCAAATGCCCCACCACTCTTCTGCCACATGAAGTTGCCACCTCAAAAGATGCTCCATGACAGGCACCTCCCCAGGCTGCGTTTGATCCCAAGCTATGGCCTAGGACTGAGGGTGAGTGGCCTCCTGTTCCTTCCTCCGCACCCACCCACAGGTGCCACAGGTCCTGCCCCCCTTGCCTCATCTCCTGATGGAGGGTTCCTAGTAGTAGGTTCCAGAAAAGGAATCAAAGTGTCAGGGAGGGAAAAGACTCTGGGACAGACCAGCAATGGGAAGAGGACCTTGTGACTTAGCCTTTCATGGTTAATACTGTGTTCTGACCAGGAATTCGTGGTGCTGTGGATGTCAGAACCACTCTGGACCTCAGTTTCCTCAACTGCAAACAAAGGAAATTTAATTGGGTGATCTTTCACATCCTTTCCAGCTCTACTGCTGTACGAGTAATTGTATGGGCATGAATTTTAAAAATCAAGACCAGATGACAGAGAGGAAAAGAATGAATGTCTAGAGAGGGGACAGATCTGGTGAATCTGAGGAAGGAAAAGGGAGAGGGAAGAGGGGAGGGAGAGAACAAAAGAGAGGAAGCAGGAGGGGGGAGAAGTGGAGGGCGGGTTAAAGATGCTTAAATGCTTGGGTTCCTAGACGCACCAGTCTTGCTCACTACAGTCACCTTTCACCCCGGTACCCAGGTAAATCCCCATCTGCTTGATTGTGTCTTGCTTCAAGTACTTTGGAGTAGGTTTCCAAACCAGGTGTGAAAGAAACAAAGGCAAAGACAAACAGATCGCATCCCGGCCCTCAAGGAATTTTCCATGGCTATAAACTGAATGTTTGCGTCCCCAGAATTTGTATGTTGAAACCTAATCCCCAATGGGATGGTGCTAGGATGTGGGAGGTGATTAGGTCATGAGGGCAGGGCCCTCTTGAATGGGATTAGTGCCTCTATGAAGGAGGCCTCAGGGAGCCTTCTCATCCTTTCCTCCGTGGGAGGGCACAGTGAGGAGATGGCTGGCTGTGAGCCAGGAAGTTGTGGGCACCTTGATCTTGGACTTCCCCACCTCCAGAACTGTGAGAAATAAATGTGTTGTTAAAGCAACCTGCCCCGCCCCAAATCAAGACTACATGTTAAGATAAATATACTAAAATGCTAGCCTCTGCTGCCCTGGGGGGACCAGCAATAGATGGGCACAAACACGGAGAGGTCACAATGAGAGTGAGAACCCTGATGCCAGAGTGAAAGAAAGGCCTTTCCTTGCTGCTTGTTATTGTAACTATTGGTCTCATCTGTGTGCCGGCGGTGAGAGGAAATCGTTCTGGAAGAGCAGCAGGACTTCCGCAAGTACTGCCTCTTGAGGTGATTGTTTTGGGGAGAAGCAGGACTTGCTCATGAACCCTCATATTTCTGTAAGCCAGAGGAGGTGGTGCTGCTGCTGCTAACTCAGGCCACAGGGAATAGAGTAGCTTAGTGTCGAGAGTGGAGCCTGTCAGCCGAGTTCCAAACTTGGTCTCGCCACTTACTAGCTGTGTAACTTAGGGCAACTTATTTGACCTCTCTGAGCCTTGGTTTCATTATTGGAAAACAAGTGAGGATGATACCCACCTGCAGGGTGCAGAGCCAAATTAGACACAACAATGCACATAAGGCACTTTGCACCTATTAGCTGATCCATATGCAGCGGTTGAAAGAGCGCCACACCCTCCAGGTGTTCCATGCCCTAGACAATTTGAGAAGCACCTGCATTATTTATTGCATGATGTATGCAGCGGGCCTCATTGCAGATGGAACCAGGCATTCACTGGGAAAGGGAAAGAGTTCCAGGAAGCAAAGACATCGCTCCCAGAGGAGAGGGAGCCAAGACTCATGGGTCTTGTTCTGGCTCTTCTTGCCACCCCTTTGACAAAGCAAGGGGATACAGCTCTCCATCTCTGGAAGTTCAGGCATTAAATTTGAGGCGCTCCAAAAACATGCTAGCAAGAACATAAGGCAGACGCAAAAGCTTCGTAGTAATTCCCAAGCCCAAATGACTCAAATGCAGGCCAGGGACCAGCCTGTCCTGGGAGGGCCTGGCTGGAGGGCGCCCACGTGGTCTCCTGGAAGCCTCTCTCCAGCCAGCACAACATGTGGTCAGGATGACAATTCTCCATCTAACCCCAGGTTAAATGCATAATGTACTTATTATACCTTTAAGTATATCGTTGATGTTTTGGACAGGCAGCTTCAACAACATTTCGGTATATAACTATCATTAAGGTTAGCTTTTAAAAATAAGATTCTAGGTTCTTGGAGAGGGGGTGGTGAGATATCGGCCTTATGTCACAATCTGACCTGTTCAGCTTTCAAATGATGTCATTTGGCAAGTTTGACTTAACTGCAGTTAGCAAACAGCAGCCCCAATGCACAGCTGCTCACGGGAGAGGGAACTGGAAAGGCTTGCCCACCCCAAAGTGCCTTCCTCACCTCCCTACCCCCAGGCCCAGGGTGGCCACCAGTAGCTACCCTTTTGGGTCATGGTCCCAAGAAAGAACAGAGAAGAAAAGGCAGGAGTTTAATTTAGGTTTATTAGCTCATTTAACATTGGAATCACCTGGGAAGCTTTAGCAACAACTGATGCCTGGTCTTACCTCCCAGAGATTCTGATATAATTAGCCGGGGTGCAACTTGGGCATCAAGATTTTTTAAAAGCTCCCCATGAGATTCTAAGGAAGAGCCAAGATTGAGAATCCCTGCCCTATGCCCTCTCACCCTGAAGCCCAACCCTCATCTCCCCCTCCCCCCACCCTGGCCCTAGTCAGTGGAGCAAGCTCTGTCACTTAGCAGACACCCAGTAACAAACTACAAGTAGGTATTGTGATCCCATTTTACAGATAAAGAAACTGAGACCCAGAGAGGTTACATGACTTTGCCCAAGGTCACACAAGTCATGAATAGCAAACTGGATCTCTCTGGCTTCACAGTGATTTCCAGTTGATCAGTCTGCCTTGTAACTGGAGAGGATTAGCTCATTAAGCTTTTAATACTTCAGAGGATTTAGTTTCTAGTAATATTGGTAACCAGAGAGGGTAAACTCATTAAGCTATTAATACATCAGAGGATTTAGTTTATAGTAATAATGGCCCCTTACATTTAAATGGATGTGTTGTGATTCATAAAACACTTTGAAGTTTGTTTATTTATTTGGTTGGTTGTTTGTTTGTTTAAAGATTTTAGAGAGGGGAAGGGAGGGAGAAAGAGAGGGAGAGAAGCATCAGTGTGTGGTTGCCTCTCATGTGCCCCCCCCCCCCCTACTGGGGACTGGCCCGCAACCCAGGCATACGCCCTGACTGGGAATCGAACTGGTGACCCTCTGGTTCACAGGCCTGTGCTCAGTCCACTGAGCTATACCATCCAGGGCTATTTTTTTATATTAAAGATTATTCCTCCCTTTTAGAGATGAGGAAACTGAGGCCCAGAAGCATTAACTTGTTCATGGTCATACAGATAGAGGAACCAGAGTTTGAGTCCAAATCTTTAAAAAAAATTTTTTTTTTATTGCTTTTAGAGAGAGCAAGAAAGGGAGAGAGAGAGAGAGAGAAACACTGATTTGTTGCTGCACTTATTTATGCATTCATTAGTTGATTCTTGTATGTGCCCTGACCAGGGATCTAACCCACAACCTTGGGGTATCAGGACAGCACTCTAACCAACTTAGCTACCCAGACTGGAGCACACTGGAAAACAGCAGTGGGGACAGGAGGGCGAGGGTGGGAGGGGGGGGAATAGGATAAATGTTTGAACATAGGGAAGGTTGAATAGTTTCAGAGCAGGACAAGCCCTCAGGTTCACCAAAGGTGAAACCAAAGAGACTTCAATATATAGGAGGCAGCAAAAGAGGGCAGAGGCCACAAAAGTGGCTCCCTCACTTCTGCACTGGGCCCCTCAGCCAGCCCAGCTCAGGGAAGCACATCGGGGTGAGCGAAGGGCCTCAGACGCCCATGGGCCATATGCAGTGAGGACTGGAAGGCAGGGAGAGGCCTGCTGTCTGGCCCCCTGTAGAGCTTTCCCCACATGACCTGCTGAGTCTTATTTATTTTTCTAAAACACATTCACACCCACCCAGCACAAAAATCTTGGTTTCTAAAACCCGTTCTCCGCTAAAAGGAGTGAGGACTCCTTGGAGAATGGTTGAGTCCGGGACTACAGCAGGGAAATACCAGGGGAGCCTGGAACATCTTGTGCGACCCAGAGAATGAGAGAGTGCTAAAAATGTTATGGAAAATAGTTCAATTAATTTAAAAAGAACTGATAGGGGCATAAACATTTGTTTAAAAAGCCCTGACTGGGGTAGCTCAGTAGGTGTTGTCCCGAAAAGCAAATGGTTGCTGGTTCCATTCCTGTCAGGGTGTATGCCTGGGTTGTGGGTTCAGTCCCTGGTCTGGGTGTGTGTGAGAGGCAACTGATTGATGTTTCTCTCTCACATTGATGTTTCTCTCCCTTTCTTCTTCCCTTTCCCTCACTCTAAAAATAAATATAAATAAAATTAAAAAAAAAAAAAAACAGGAGCCACCATGAAGGGTTTACTCCTAGACAAATTAGGGATAATTTCAGCATCAAAATAAAAGCAGTAAAATATGATAACACGATTTCTATCAAAAAATCTATTTGCTTACACTGATACTTATAAATACAAGCATATATACAGATAGATAAGTTAGTAAAGAATAAAAAGGTAGAGAAAGAAAACTTTTTTCATGTAAAATAATAAATGAAGAAATGATAGGTAAGAAAATCACCACTTAGCGACATTATACTAATAAATGATATGAGCAAAAAAATCTTCAACAGATGATAAAACCATCAAGTGAAAACTTGCTGGGAAGCAGAATATTTGTACAGTTGCAAGTCCTTTCCCACAAATTATTCATAATTATAAAAGGAAGAGGCCCCTTTACAGTTGAGAGACCTGGACACACAACCCTAACCAAACGATCGGAGTTAACGTCACCAGTGGTGGCAGACCCGGCACCGGTGTCTCCTGGTCCAATGCACTGAGCAGGATGCACTGTTTCTGTCCTGTTTCTGCCAAAAATGCGTAAACCAGATCTCATCAGGAGAGAACAATCAGACAAATCCAGACTGAGGGATACCTACAAAGAAACTGGCCGATAAACTTCAAAATGGCAACATTGTGAAAGACAAAGACTAAGGAATGCTTCTCCATGAAAGAGGATTAAAGAGAATGAGTAAGAGAAAGAGCAAGAGAAAGGAAAGAGAAAGAGGAGAAAGTAAAATGTAAAGATATGTGTGATCTTGAATTGGAAACTGAACTGGAGAAAAAACCTTGCAATGAAGGATATTGTTGGACTAATTGGTGAACTTTGATTAAAGAATGTGTATTATTGTATGATATTAACGTTGAGTTTCCTGAATTTGACTACTGTATGGTGATCACATAAAAAGAACATCTTTGTTCTTACAAGTTACCTGCCAAAGTATTTAGGAATGAGGAGTTACGGTATCTGCAACTTACTCTCAAATGGTCCAGAAGAAAAATGGTATGTGTGTGATGGCAAAGAATGAAAAATGGTTTCTGTGTGCAGATATGGAGAGAACGTGTTAAAATATTGCTAGTGAATCCCACTGAAGGGTATACAAGTGTTTGTTATATTGTGCTTGTAACATTTCAGTAGATTTGAATTTTTTTAATAAAAAGTAAGAAGAAAGGGAGGAGGTACAAGAAGTTTTAGAATAGCTAAGTAATGTGCAAGGTGAGTTGTAAAAGACCAGGGAAGACACTTTTATTCTGACACTTGGCTACTGTTTCTAGAAGCGCAGAAGTTCCCGGATGACCCGCCTGCAGTGATGGGAGCATCCTGTAAGCCCAGGAAGCACAGGCGCGTGCCAATGGTCCCCGGGTGAGGCTGCTCAAAGAAAAGTTATTTTTAATTAGAAATGCAAATAAAAATAGTAAGCCATGTTTTTCTATAGACTTGGCAGACTTGCTCAGACTTCATAATTATTTAGCAGGATTTATAATTCAATACATGTGAAAATATATACTATGTTATTGTGTTAAAATACTACACATAGAATGTATCTACTTTTAATTATTGGTTATATAAATAAAATCCCATGGGAATTTCTGTTCTGGGAAGTTGATGTGCACTCAATAACTGTAAAAACATGTTAGCAGTGGAAACTTTTTAAATATATAGTTCATTGTAATAGTCTCTGTCATAAGGAGACAACATACAAAAGTTAAAATAAAACATCTTACGATGTTACTCTCCTACTTAAAGTCTCTCAATGTCCCATTAAAGCAACAGAAGCCATATACTCCTTACCCAGGCACTCACCGCCCTCACCACGGGCTGCAACGCCTTTCCAGAATCCTCTCCCTCCCTGCCCCAGACACCCACAGGCCCGCCAGGCAGTCTCCCAACTCTTCCCTAAACAGGCCCTGTCCTTTCATGCCAGAGTCTTTGCAAACGTTCTTCCCCAGCAGGAAGGCTCCTCCCCTCGCTCTAGCAGGTGCCTTCTGTCTTCAAGTCCCAGCCCAACCTCAGCCCCACCCCTGCCAAGAGGAGGTGGTCCCCTTTCCTGCTGTAAATGTCCCTGGTGTGGCACTTGCCTGGAGGTATTTTAACAACATATCATGATAGTGGGATCTTTCCTCTTTTCCAGAACTGCCCACCAGAGTCCACAACTGGAAACTTTTAACATTTTTTTAGAGCAAGTCCACCTGTGGGGACAGCTACACGCTGTAAAAACTTTCTGAATAACAAATTGTCATTTCTGCTGAACCAGCACCCCATTTCTCCCTCCTGAACCCCATCACTCCACCTCCAGTCTCTGCAAGATGCATTGGGGTGGAGCCAAGGATTATCTTTGAGGGGAGTGCAGTTTGTGTAAAATGAGATCATTCTTTGCCATCTCCTTTCGTTGACAGGGGGTCACTTAGTTCTAAGGTCCTTACAGCCTTCAGGAAAATGACTGTAAGGCAACGTTTTGTGGAACTGCTGAGCTTGCTGGCCTGGCCTGAGCTGGAGGTACCTGTTCAGGGCAGAGACAGGGGTGCCTGCCTGGCTGGCCTGGGGAGTGCCTGCGGCGAGGAAGGAGATGATTCCAGAAAATGGGTTGCAGCCAATGGAATCGGCTGACTTGAGAGATGGGTGGTAGACACAGCTCTTACTCCTAATCAACATTTGTTGAGCATCTGACATGTGGCAGGCACTGCTCTAGGCACTGGCCATGCATTATTGCCCTGCAGCCCCTCAGAGCAAGGACTAAGGTAAGGCCAGTGAGGTGCCTAGGATGCAAAACTTAAGGAGACACTCATGCTTGGGGTCATGTAAGCATGTCCTCTTTCCAGCTCTGCATTCCTTCAACAACCAATAGTCCCATTTCACAGATAAAGAAACTGAGGCTTAGGAAGCTGAGCAGTGTGTCCAGGATGCAAGCCCAGAGGTCTCTACCCATAACACCCTCCAGGTACTGCCTTTCTGATGGCAAGTGGTGGAGGCAAGAAATGAGCCAGCCTCCTTGGAAGCCCACATTTCACACCACAGCTTGATTTGTGTGGAATGGAATTCACATGACATTTGTAATTCGGGGTAAGCGAAGCCTCTGTACATAGGACAGGGTGGAGAGAAGTAACCTGCCTACGGCGGGTGGGGTTGAGGGATTTATTCAAAGCTTTGCTCTTACTCTGGCAATTTGCAACCCTGGCCCTCCATTAGAATGTCTGGGAAACCTTTAAAATCCCTGGCCCCACCACAGATCTCTGCAGGTGGGTCCCCAGCATCACTATTTTAAAGCCTTCAAGGTTGAAAATCACACACAGCCTTATACTCATGAATGCCTAACTGATAAATTAACACATATAAGCTCCAACTCGGAAGAGAGTTGGTTTCTACCCCCTCCCTTGTTTCTCCCCTCCCCCATATAAGCCTGAGAGTTTTCAGGGGCCAATCAGATGGGGCAATCACATAGGCCCAGCTGTGCTGTGTGAAAGGGAGGCAGGGTAGGGCTGAAGGCTGGAAACCTTCCACCTTCCTGCTGTCCTATAAACAACAAGGGCAAGAAGATAACAAGATGGTGTTTGCATCCCAAACACGCTTGTTTTAGTACAGGCAAGCCTGACCATTTTCAGTCCTGACTTACGGGATGGGGTCAGGGAGAGGGGTAGAAATGTTACTGGCTCTGTTATCTTGCTCCTCGGACCATACCCTTTGCTAGAAGTTCTCTAGTCTCCTTGTCCCTGAAGCTGCCTTGTTTTTACGCACAGGACCAGAGGGAAGATCTGAAATAGCACAGAATCCTGTGTCGTGTCATCATAAGAGTGAGGGGGTCATGACCCAGGCATAGGGAGGAACAAGGGACAATCCAAGTGACGTTAACAGATTACTTAATCTGGCTGAGTCTCAAACTTGTCTTCTATGAAATAAGAACAATCATTCTGCTCGCTTACCTCCTAGACTTCATCTAAGCAGATTAAAAGAGATACTAGATGTAAACCGTGCTTGGAAAATGTTGCCACTCCTTGCAACTATTAATATTTATGGTTCCGATTAGAATTGTATATGTCAACTCTGGGCCCTCATGGAAGGCTTAAAATATTTCTGTGACCTGAAAGGCTGTAAAAATCTTTTATAGTATCTCAGACTCTGCCTGCGTAAGCATTTTAGTTATAAAACCCATATGAATTTATTGTATTTCTATCTACTTCAAATAGCTACTCCAAGGTTGCTACTTGAGGAAGGTTCTATAAGTCATTCTAGCTTAACATTTCCAGTGACTTAGCACCGTGCTATGCTGGTGTTTTCAGGGACCAGAAACAACAGCTTGCCTTGGGAGATTTTTACATGCAGAGTCTCGGGCTATGACTCAGAGACTCAGAATCTACATTTCTTTTCTTTTTTAAAAAAATATTTTAATTTTTGTTCTATCACAGTTGTCCCCAGATTCCCTTTGCCCTTCTCTGCCCAGCCCACCCCCTGCACCCACAGTCCATCCCCACAGCGCTGGCCAGGCCCACAGGTCATTCATGCATGTTCCTGGACTAGTCCACCACATGGACCCATTCCACCACTCTGCTCTACCTTTCAGAATATAAGGCCTGCTTCTAAATGCTCTTTTAGGAGCAAGCATCTAGCTGAAACAGAGGTCTTTATATGACAATACATTTCTCATTGTGGCTTTTCTCCAATATCTAATTCCAGAACATTTTCATCACTCAATAAAGAAACCCTATCCCCAGTCACAGTCACTCCCCAGTCTCCCTACCCCCAGGCCTCTGGAAACAACTAATCTACTGTCTCTGTGGATTTGCCTGTTCTGGGCATTTCATGTAAGTGGAATCACACGCCACGTGGTCTTCAGCAACTAGCTGCTTTCGCTCAGCAAACATTCTCAAGTTTCATCCACATTCAGCGTGTCTCAGTACCTCGTGCCTTTTTATTGCCACATGACATGGTGTGGTGTGGACCTAGCCCATTTTGTTTATCCACCCATCAGCTGATGGGCATTTAGGTTGCTTCTACTGTTTGGCTGTTATGAACAGCACTGCCGTGAACTTTGGTATACAAGTGTTGGGTGGACATACGCTTTTAATTCTCCTGGGTTTATGCCCAGGAGTATAATTCTCTGGGTCACATACTAACTCACTGTTTAACTTTTTGAGGAACTTTCAGATTGTTTGCAGAGAATATTTTCACCATTTTCATACCATATTGGATTTAAACAAGATCAGAATTTCATCAAAGAGACCCAAGGAGCCACAAAACTGAATAGATAAGAAATAGGGTTCAGTGAGCTTTAACCCAAACTACATCTGACTGTGAAGTTGCTGAAGAATAGTAAAAAAAAAGAAAAGAGCCCTGGCTGGTGTAGCTCAGTGGATTGAGTGCAGGCTGAGAACCAAAGGGTCGCCAGTTCAATTCCCAGTCAGGGCACATGCCTGGGTTGCAGGCCAGGTCCCCAGTAGGGGCCACATGAGAGGTAACCACACATTGATGTTTCTCTCCCTCTCTTTCTCCTTCCCTTCCCCTCTCTCTAAAAATAAATAAATAAAATCTTTAAAAAAAGAAAAGAAAAAAGAATTTGACCAATCCTCCATCCCCAAAATTAATTTGACCAGAACCCAGGAAAGCCAGTTGTCTAACAGCCTGTGGCTGGTGATAACGGGGCACAGGACCCTGGCCACTGGGGTCCACGTGTTTACCTGCCGCTGACTCACTGTGTGACTTGGACAGGCCCCAGTTTCCTCATCTCCACGAAGAGGCCTTCCATCTGAGGTGCTCTCGCCACCTATGGTTCTGTGTCAGTCTTTGACGTTCTCATGAGCTCCTGTTCACGGTGGTCACGTGCTTTTGTCATATAGGTATTCACTCTGGAACCCCAGAAGCCTCAGGGAATTGGAGTGACAGGGGCTCCCGGGGCCTTTCAGCAATGAGGACAAGTGAGGGGGGCCTGTGCTTCATGGCAGGCAGAGTCTGATTCTACAGGGGCAGATGGTGCCCAGCCACATGGGCTGAATCACACCACTGCCCAGTTCCCAGGTTCTGTGAAAACGATGGTGGAATTCACCTGCAGAGAAGGAATAAAACAGCAGCAGTGGCAACCACTGCTCCAAACTCCATGAGTTTAAGCTTTGCTTTTGAAAAAAGAGCATTATATGTTATTACTTATTATATTCAAAATAAGGGTAATATGTGCCTATTATAGAAAAAGCCAAAACATAGACAGACTTAACAATGAAAATAAAAATCAAGTATAATACCATTATCCAAAAGTAACCATAATTTAGTTTGACATTTATTCCTTTAGCTTTTTTAAAATTTCATTTATTTATTTTTAGAGAGAGGGGAAGGGAGGGAGGGAGGGAGAGAAACACCAATGCCAAAGAGCAACATCAATCAGTTGCCTCTCTCACATACCCTGATAGGGACAGAACCATAACCAGGCACGTGCCCTGACAGGAATGGAACCAGTGACCTTTCAGTTTGTGGGACGATGCCCAACCCACTGAGCCACACCAGTCAGGGCTTTTCCTTTAGTTTTAATATCTTTATACATTTTTAATTACTAGATGGATAGTCTTTAAAGATTTTATTTCCTTATTTGACAAAGGGGGAAGAAGCATAAAATGGAGTAAAAATAGCCTCTTCAATGAATGGTGTTGGGAATCTGGACAGCTACATGCAAAAAAATGAAACTCGATCACCAACTTACACCATACACAAAAATAAATTCAAGGTGGATAAAAGACTTAAATATAAGTCATGACACCATAAAAGTTCTAGAGGAGAACATAGGCAGGAAAATCTCAGACATTCCATGCAGCAACATTTTCACTGATATGTCCCCTAAAGCAAGGGACATAAAGGAAAGAATAAACAAATGGGATCTCATCAAATTAAAGAGCTCTGCATAGCTAAAGAAAACAGCATTAAAATGAAAAGAGAACAAACTATATGGGAAAACATATTTGCCAATGATACCTTGAACAAGGGTTTGATCTCCAAAATATGTAAAGAACTCACACAACTCCGCTCCAGAAAGACAAACAACCCAATTAAAAAATGTGCAAAGGAACTGAGCAGACACTTCTCCAAGGAGGACATACAGAGGGCCCAGATGCATATGAAAAGATGCTCAGCATCACTAGCCATCAGAGAGATGCAAATTAAAGCCACAATGAGATACCACTTCACACCAGTGAGAATGGCCATCATAAACAAATCGACAAACAAGTGTTGGAGAGGATGTGGAGAAAAGAGAACCCTAGTGCACTGTTGGTGGGAATGTAGACTGGTGCAGCCACTGTGGAAAATAATATGGAATTTCCTTAGAAAACTAAAAATGGAACTGCCTTTTGACCCCTCAATCCCACTGCTAGGATTATATCCTAAGAACCCTGAAACACCAATCCAAGAGAACTTATGCATCCCAATGTTCAGAGCAGCACAATTTATAATAGCCAAGTGCTGGAAGCAACTTAGGTGCCCATCAGTAAATGAATGGATCAAAAAACTGTGGTACATTTACACAGTGGAATTCTATGCAGCAGAGAGAAAGAAGGAGCTTCTACCCTTTGCAACAGCATGGATGGAACTGGAGAGCATTATGCTAAGTGAAATAAGCCAGGCGGTAAAAGACAAATACCATATGATCTCACCTTTAACTGGAACATAATCAGTAAAAGAAAAAAGCAAGCAAAATATATCCAGAGACATTGAAATGAAGAACAATCTGACGATAACCAGAGGGGAGGTGGGAGGGGATAGTGGAGGGAAGGGTTTTCAGGAACTACTATAAAGGGCACATGGACAAAACCAAGGGGGAGAATGGAAGCAAGGGAGGGAGGTGGGTTTGGCTGGGGTTGGGGGGAGTTGTGAGGGGAAAATGCAGACAACTATAATTGAACAATAGTAAAATAATTTTTTTAAAAGAAAAAATAAAATAAAGATTTTATCTCTTTACTTTTAGAGAGAGGGGAAGAGAGGGAGAAAGAAAGGGAGATAAACATTGATGTGCAAGAGAAACATCGATTGGCTGCCTCCTGCACTCCCCGACCCAGGGACCTGGACACAACACAGGCATGTGCCCTGACAGGAATTGAACCAACGACCTTTCGGTTTGTGGGAAAATGCTCAACCCACCCAGCAACACCAGTCAGGGCACTAGCTGGGTATTATACTGTATGTGTAGTTTTCTTTTTTTTTTTTCTTCACTTATTCCATGACACTAACAAGTCATCAGAAACTTGATTTTAATCATTATAGACTATTCCATTACATAGATACGCTATTGTTTATTTAACCATTAGTTTATTATTAGATATTCATTGTGGAGGGAACTGTGGGATCCTTAAGTTTTGTCTCTGAAGATAATGTTCATCTTTGCTTTGGGAATTCCAAACACCATGGAATTCAAGCCCTTCGCAATTTAACTCTAACCTGTCCTTCCATCCTCAGCTGCCCACCGTCTCCAAGGCAGGCACATGCTCAGCCTCTCTTCACTGATAGAGCCCTCCTGGCTGTTAACATACTAAAAGACCTCAGCAGAGTGAAAGGAGTTCACTTGCTAGGCAGCTACCTCTGACTGCTGTCCTGAGCACCCCTCACCTCCACCCCAGTCCCTCCAGAGGACCCTCCCCCCAACGCCAACATCAGGACTGGTTAGTGCCTGAGCTTCACGTGTGAACCCTACACTTGCTCACCTTCCCCAGGGTGGGCCCCTGTTTATGCTGCACCCTCCACCTGGGAAAACTGTTCTCACCCCTCCGCCTCTGGCTAAGTCTTCAAAACCTAATTCAGGTCTCACCTTCTCCATGAAACTTCCTCCAGCCACTCCAGCTCAGTCTGATCTCTTGTGCCTATGAACTCTGACAGTCCTTTGATTGTTATGTTTCAGGGATTGATATCATCAGAACACTGTTGACTTAGCACCTGCAGTGGTAACTCGTTATCCCACTTCTCAGCTGTGCTCATGTTTCTCCCCACCTAGACCCCACAGCCCTCTGAGACAGGAGCATATCTCAAACTGCTCTTCACGCTGAGGCACAGACCAGGCTATGCTTTGCCACGCCATTGCCTCTTCCTAGATACACATGAAAATGACTTTTCTTCATCCCCTTTGCTGTTAAGGTCAGACCATTTGCATTCTAACTAAGAAGGTATACACAGAAGTGATGTGGCCCTTAAAAGATCTCATGCAAGCCTTTGACCCTCTCTCTCTCTTTCACAGTAATCAAAACTGCAGAGATGGTGGCCTCATGAGATAGAGGGGGCTTTAGTCCCCACGTCACCGCACAGAGGACAGCTGCGCAGGAGAGCCCCTGAGCAGCACTGGATGGTGGTGAGCACGAATGAGCCTTTAATGTGTTCAGGTATTTGCATTAGAAGTTAGTACAGCATAGATTAACCCACAGGCCCCCAACGTGTTTTTGGAGGGCCTACAAGCTAAGAAAAGTTCTTACATTTTTTAAATCTTCACCAGAAAACATTTTTTCATTGCTTTTTTTTGGGGGGGGTGAGGTTGAAGGAGAGGAAGAGAGAAAGAAAGGGGTGAAAGAGAGAGAGAGAAACATCAATGCATAAGGGAAACATCAATTGGTTGCCTCCCATATATGCCTCAGCTGGGACTGAACCTACAACCTACATATTGTGCCCTGACCAGGAACCAAACCTGCAGCCTTTCGGTGTATGGGACCAAGATCCAACCAGCCGAGCCACACCAACCAGGGCAGGTTTTTACATTTTTAAAGAGGTATAAACAAACAAATGGAACAGAAATGTACATGGCCTGCAAAGCCTAAAATATTTATTCTCTGGACCTTTACAGAAAACATTTTGCTGGCCCCTGGATGAAACTATAACCCTAACATAACTCTCCACAGTGTCCAGCACAGCACAAAAACCATTCACACTACATCCTTCCCAAATACAAAATTTTCACAGTGCATGAAATCATACACTCCATGCATGCTTCATTCATCTTTGCACCCTTATTGGTATTCTGTAAATCACAATGGAATGAATTAATGAGTACAGACATAACAACACCCATATTGATGCTACCTGTCCTGGGAAGCAGAGCTCACAGAAGCAGGAGAAAAGCAAAAGGTGTACCAGATCCAGTTCATGCACCCGCTAGAGCCACCTGGCCCACCAGCCTTCCCTGTCCCACTCCTGGGCCCCTGAGCCTGCTTCTTGGCTGAAGTGCTCCTAGCAGTAATTTACCCTTCTCTTGAGCTCCAAGCTGTAGCAGCCACCACCATCCCTCCCTCTCCTAGTGCCCCTGGTTGCCTCAGCTTCCCCCAAGGACAAGGCCCGGAGTGCAGCACCATCATTTTCATCCCACCCACTGCAGCAGGCGCCAGAGCAGCTCAGATGCCCAGGGCTGCGCCAACCTGACGCACAGAAGCCTTGGCTTCTCCAGAGGGTGCCCAGAAGGCTCAGGTACCAGCCCAGAAATGCAGGGGACTTACACTCCACAGGGCCAGCTCTGACTACTGAGAAATAGGAGGTGGGGAGGTGCTCTCCTCTCCTCCAGGGGTTTCTGTGTGACCGCAGAACCAGCTGTGGCCAGCTCAGTAGCACCATCCAGAATTTGCTCTTCTTCCTCCCTGCCTCGTTTCCTCTTCCCCCTCACCCTGGCTCCCCTGAGATGAAGCCAGCCAGTAAACACAAGTGTGTAAGCTTGGCCCCTGGCTCTGTTTTCTGGGGAACTCAAGCAAAGGCAAAGGGAAACCAATATTTATGGACTTGTATTATGTGCCTATGCCAGGCACAGTAAACCTTACCTCTGTTGTCTCATTTCATCCTCACAAAAGCTGTAAGACAGTGGTGATTAACTCAGTCTGACAGATAAGAAAACTGAGGTAAGAGAACATAGTTAGCTAGCTATTAACTGGTGGAGATGAAAAGGTAAGGCAAAATTGAATATTCAAACAAGCAAAGGGTGCTATGCCTCAGCCTTACATTTTCTACCTTTTGTGGCCCTGAAGTGGGTTTATTTTTATTTTTTTATCCTTTGGGGAGGCTGTAGTTATATCAGTTACATGCTTCAGGGTTTGGGGTAGACTTAAACCATGGTAGCTTCTAACCCAATTAAAAAATCTTTACTGAGTTGTCCCTCAAAAGATATTAGGGAATAAGGAAGATTCCAAGGAGAAAGACAGCAAGAGATAGGAGAGCAGATTTGAAAGCAAGACCTGCTTGGAAACTTCCATGTAGTTCCTTCAGAAACAAGGAGAGAGGCCTGGGCTCTGGTGGTTCAGGCCCAGGGTGAAGATAGGGGAAAGCAGGAGGCCATGGCTGACACAGAGGTGCTGGCCCTGCAGCCTGCAGGCCGGTGAGGGCTCTGCCAGGAGCTGAGCACCAGGAGCCCTGGGTGGGCTCGTCTCCAAGCCCCACAGACTGCTGGGAGTCCAGTGACTGGTGTGAAGGCGCCCCCTGGGGGCCTGAGGCTGTTAGAGAGCTCAGGACACAGGGGGCCTTTGGGAGCTGGGCCTGCAGCGCCCACTCCATGAATGAAGGCTTTCTCTCCCATTTGTCAGAACTCAAAGCCCTCTGTGCTGAGAGGAGAACCAAGGGAATAGAAATAACCTCAGGCTTCCAGAAACATTTTATGAAAAGATTCAGGAGCTCAGAGACAGAACAGTCCTAAGGCAGACATTTGGAATTTTTAAACTTAGAGCAGAAAATACAGGAGATTATTTTTCTGACCTCAGGTAAAAAATAATTTATTGAATGAGATGCCAAAAGTGAAAGGAAAGATGAAAGAAGAGATTGAACTTGACTGCACTAAAATTAAAAGTGTCGATTCATCAAAAAAAAAAAAAAAAATCACACAGAAGACCAGCTGGAGACCAGAGAAGATGAATAACACATACCACTGGCAAAGAAGTCATGGCCAGAATCTATAAAGAGCTCCTACAAATCAATCATACAGGAGTAGACAACTTAATTTTTTAAATGGGCAAAAGACATGAGCAAGCATTTCAGAGATAAAGAAATACAAAAGAACCACAGCATAGGAAAAAATGCTGAACCTCCTTAATAAGGGAAATGCAAACGAAAACCAAAATGAGATACAGTTCCACAGTCACCAAGTTGGCAGAAATGTAAAAGGATATCAAGCAGGGACAGGAATGCAGAACAATGAGAATTCTCATATGCTGTGGGTACAAGCGTTAATTGGACCAACCACTTGGAACAGCTTGGCCTTATCTCATAAAATTAAAGGCATCCATACCATATGACCCAACACTTTCATCAGGTATATAATCTTATACATATGCAACAGAAGACATATGCAATGTTGTTTATAATATTCCCAAACTGGAAACAAGCCAAATGCTCGCTTGTTGTTAGATAGCTAAGTAAGACTACGTTCCTGCCATGTAATACTGTGCAGCAGAGAAAGTCAATGAACTACAGCAGCATCTCTCAACACAGGGAGATCGCAGATGCGAAAAGCAAGTTACGGAAGTGTGCTCATAGCATGATCCCCTTTGGAGGAGGTCAGAGACAGGAAACACTAAATAACATATTGCTTAGGGATAATGTAAGTGGGTAAAGCTACTTTTTAAAAAAAGGAAGAGAAAGATCAACACAAAATGAGGACAAGAGAAAGAAGGGAATGCATCAGGGATGGACAAGCAGGGGCAATGCAGGTCCTGGGGATAGTTTTAATTCAGCTTAGTATGCGGTTTGTTTTCTTCTTCTTTACATTGTACTTATATGCTATATGTATTTTTTAAAGATTTTTACTTATTTCTTTATTTTTAGAGAGGGGAAGGGAAGAAGAAAGAGAGGGAGAGAAACAATGTGTGGTTGCCTCTCATGCGCCCCCTACTTGGGGACCTGTCCTGCCATCCAGGCATGTGCCCTGACTGGGAATTGAACCAGCGACCCTTCAGTTCTCAGGCCCATGCTAAAACCACTGAGCCACATGAGCCAAGGGCAATATGCTTTATGTATTCTTATATGAATGAAGTCTTCCCCAAAAACTCTGTTTTAAGAACATGAGCTGGGTTTTTTAAAGGACAGTCGGACCACTGTCAGAGGGCATTTTCTGTGCAGCTGAAATCCATGCCACTTGGGCCAAGTATACAACAACACTGGGGTGGGGCGGGGGCACTAACACCGGGCCTGCCCCGAGCCCAGCTTTAGTGCGCAGATTGTGGGTAGACATCGAGTTCTGTCTCGTTGACAAAACCCAGCCAAAAACAAACGGAGAGGCTGGACTTCTGGGTGATAACGAATCAGAGCTTAGAGCTGCGCCTACCAGTCCCTCTGTGACAGCTGCGTGGTGTTTCACCATTTGTAAAGCATTCTCGTATGAGTGGACTCCATCAGTCCCCATGACCCTTCTCAGAGGTGGCCAGAAAAAAAGTTACTGTTATGTCTACTTTAAAGAGAAAGAAACCAAGTCACAGAGAGGTGACGTGACCTGCCTGAGGTCACAGGGCCAGGACGAGGTCTTAGAACCCCTGGTTCAGTGCTCCTCCTACCGAAGCTGCTGCCTCTCTGCTCTGAGTATGGTAGACCGAGACTCTGCCACAAGCACCCCTAAACCCGGCACCAGGCCCCCCTCCCTCGACCACATTCTTCCTGGGAATAGGCCAGCCTGCTCTGGGGCCTGCCCCGGTACCCTTCCACCCTCCAGGGCAATCTCTCTTCTCCAGTCTTGAGTCACAGTCCCCTGTGTCACAATCCTTGGTATTCTATTTCTTCTTTCATGAGGAATTTTTCCAGGGGCTCACTTTCCTTGTCTTTGTTACAACCCCTCTGGCATGGGTTTCTCTCTACCTCCTGTTCTATGGCACCAGATTGTTGGCGCTTGTCCAGAATAGACCATCTGTGGGGTAGCAGCCCCCGGGGAAACAAACCCCACAGACGGCACTGCAGGATGCAGTTGTCCCCAGCAGGAAACGTGCAGGGAAACGTGCAGGGACACTTCAAAAAAGCTCCCAGGTGATCCTGATTGGCCGTTCTAGGCCCCCCACCCCAACTGAGGATCAATGAGATTATGACATCTTAGCTGTCACTCAATCTCTCTGGGCCTCCATTTCCAAATCTGTTACTCTACAGGTGTTTTAAAGACATTAAAAGAAGCAGTGCCTGCATAGTGTGTGTTAATCAAATGTTAGTTCCCTTCTTCATCTAATCGTCCCAGAAAACAGAAGTAAGGCGTTATACCAAAAAGCCTTACAGACAGAATCAAAGTGGCTCACCCTCACACAGGCCCAGTTGCTAACATTTGTAGTCTTCCTTCAGGAGAAGGACTTGTGCTCTGGAGGACTATTTGAGCTACCGCTTAGGGCCCCACCTGGTGCAATACTTTGAGTTCTTGGAAAGAAGAGGCCCAGAATTCTTGTTGGAGGCAGGCAGGAAAAGGAAACCAACTCCCAGCACAGACAGCACTCCCTGGTCTTTGTTCTGGAAATCATCCTGACAGGGAGGTGAACTACCCCAGCAGCAAGGGGCGGGGCGGCGCCTGGAAGGAGAGAATCACTGGTTCATTTACATTCACATTCAGGACACAGAAAAGATGCCGTGGGCCTCAGGAGCTAGGGTTCTAGCTTGCTGTGTGAGGTTGGGCGAGTCACTTCACTTCTCTGGGCCGGGGATTTGGACTGTATCAGAAGGACCCCTCCCAATGAGACTCACAAGCACACTCTGTATTCACCAGAGTCATTAGGAAAGAAATGAACTCTCCAATCACACTAATTCTCATTTGGATTGTTATAACCTAGGCTGGGGTCCAACTCTTTTTCATAAACAGTGGGAAATTATGTCATTTCCACTGTTGAGTCAAGCACAGCCAAGGATATTATACAATCACTCTTCTCACTTAGTAGTTCTGGGCAGCAGAAGAGATTTGCACTCCAGATTCTGGAACAGCTGAGCTTTCTAAGGAGGATTTCAGAAGGAGTTATTAACCCAATGAATAACAGAGTAAGTACCATTCTGACACCCTAGGCTGCAATACTGCAATCTTCTATTGCTTTTCTCTCTTCTAAGGAAAGACATCAAACAAGAAACTCATTCAAAATTTAACTATAATATGAACAGACATTTCACACAAGAGCAATTATAAGTAGCACATGTGCAAAAAAAGAACCTGCCCACTGGTATCCAAAGCCATACAGATTAAAGCAAGTTTGGGACCCTACTTTAAAATATCAATTCTCAAAAATATATGAAAACAACAATGTTCAAGGCACCTGATGTAGCACTGATGACATACTCGCGGTGTTGTAAATTAGTAATAGTTCATTTGGGAAGCAATATGGCAACATAGGGGATGGACCATATTCATGACTATTGAAAAGTAACGCAATAAAAATCTTCATGAAGAAGTTAGCATCATCGACATCTATTCTAGCAAAAAGAGAGGAAGGAGAAAAATAATATGTATGTCTGAGCTTAAGGGAATGGCTGTGTAGGTTTTGAACAGTCACACGTTTGCCTCTCTCAGAGCCAGGAGGGTGACTATGAAGATGAAATAGCAATATAGAGAAGCATTTATTACGGTAAAATGTAACAAACTTCAGAGTCACAGGTATTATGAGTATAGCTCTAAAAAGGTGCATACAAGTGTACAAGGGCTGAAAGATATTGAAATAAAAGTAGCTATAGTGTTTGGGAGGTGAAATGTGTTTTGAATTTTTCTGTTATAGATGCCATTTTGTCTTCAATTAAATAAATGAAAGAAAGTACAATAACTTTAGAATAGTTAATCTTACCCAATAACTTTCCCACTAGACAAGGAGAGCAGGAACCCTGCCTGTTTCACTCAACACTGTATGTCAGAGCACTTGCCTGGCATGCGGTAGGTGTCCTGTAAGTACGTGTGGACGGACTGACCACTGACAAAGACCCTGCTTCTGCATAGGTGCCTTTGCCAGCATCTTCACTGTCTTCAAAACCCCAAACAGCATCATTTATGAGCAGCTTTTTCAAAACCCAGTGTCTTTCTCCACAGGTTTCACTGGCAGAAGGAGGACATCACCTTAAAGTCACCAGTGACACTGGGAGCAGTATATGTGGGGAGAACCTCTCTATCCTTCTCCTGCAGCTTCACCCTTGGGATAGATCCTCAAGGGGGCACCAGGGGAGCAGCTTAGTCCCCAAAATATGGACACTAACTGTTTACACCAGAAGGTGGCAGTCTACACACTTCCTTAGGGTACAAAGCCAGCATCTTCCAGGGCACTTTGAAGTTAATCACTCAAAAGTGGGCCATGGTAGGTAAGCCTGTGACAAGGCTGCAGAGGACCTCAGGGTCAAGAATAGACAGAAGCAATCAATACCTACTGTGCCTGGTGCTGTGGGAGGCAGCGTCTCCCCCATTTCACAGCTGGGGAAACCAAGCCTCAGAGAAGCTAAGAGACTGCCAGGGACTGAAAGGTCACAAGGCCCAGCCCTGGGCCCAGCTCTCCTCCTTCCAGTACCCACCCTCTTTCCACTGTTCCACGTGCCTCCCAGCTCTCCAGCAACGGTCCATGAAAAAGCAGGCAAGGAGGTTGCTAAACTATTGGTTAGTGCTTTTTAAATCACTGTATCAAATTATAAAATTGATCATACTCTTTGACCTTGGAATCCCACTTTGAGAAATGTGTTCCAAGGACATGAATAAAAATATGAAATACAGGACTTCCAGCCAAGATGGAGGCATAGGCAGACACACTGTGCCTCCTCGCACAACCAAAATTAAGGACAACAAAAATTTAGAAACAAAAAATCAGAACTGACAGAAAATTGAACTGTATGGAAGTCTGACAACCATTCATCCACACCAGTAAGAGGGGTGGAGTCGGTGGCCTGAGGAGAGAGGTCGTGGTAGCTGGTGGACCCCAGCCACAGGGTGGCAGCAGACAGACCCAGTGAGGCACTCAAGGCTGGTGGTAGACCGGGTGGTCCCACATTCTCGTGCAAATAGACCAGGTGAAGCTGGGGAGTTAGACCACACAACCCAGGGTTCCAGCGCAGGGAAATAAAGCATCAAAACAATGATTGAAAACACCTCTGGGGGTTGAGGTGCTGAGAGAGACTCCCAGCCTCACAGGAGGGTTCGTTGGAGAGACCCACAGGGTCCTAGAATGTACACAAGCCCATCTACATGGAAATCACCACCAGAGGGGTCCAGTTGGCTTGTGGGAAGTGGCAGAAGGGACAGAAATCCGAGAGAGAACTGAGCAAGCGCCACTGTTCCCTCTCGGACCCCACCCCCACATACAGCATCACAACCCAGCAACTGGGTTGCCCCTCCCTGGTGAACACCTAAGGCTCCACCCCCACTATGTAACAGGTACAACAAGGCAAAAAAAAAATGGCCCAAATGGAAGAACAGATCAAAGCCCCAGAGCCAATACATCTAAGCGACCAAGAGATAGTCAACCTATCAGGTGCACAGTTCAAAGCACTGGTGATCAGGATGCTCACAGAATTGGTTGATTTTGGTTGCAAACTGGATGAAAAAATGAAGGCTACTCTAAGTGAAATGAAGAAAAACGTACAGGGAACCAATAGTGATGGGCAGGAAACTGGGACTCATATCAATGGAGTGGACCAGAAGGAAGAAAGAAACAACCAAACAGAAAAGAAGGAAGAAACAAGAATTCAAAAAAAAAAAAAAAAATGAGGAGAGGCTTAGGAACATCCAGGACAACTTTAAACGTTCCAACATCCAAATTATAGGGGTACCAGAAGGGGAAGAAGAAGAGCAACAAGTGGAAAACCTATTTGCACAAATAATAAAGGAGAACTTCCCCAATCTGGCAAAGGAAATAGACTTCCAGGAAGCCCAGGAAGCTCAGAGAGTCCCAAAGAAGTTGGACCCGAGGAGGAACACACCAAGGCACATCATAATCACATTAGCCAAGATTCAAATGAAGGAGAGAATTCTAGAAGCAGCAAGGGATAAGGGCACAGTCACCTACAAAGGAGTTCCCATCAGACTGTCAGCTGATTTCTCAAAAGAGACCTTCCAGGCAAGAAGGGGCTGGAAAGAAGTATTCCAAGTCATGAAAGTCAAGGACCTACATCCAAGACTGCTCTCTCCAGTGAAGCTGTCATTTAGAATGGAAGGGAAGATAAAGTACTTCTCAGATAAGGTCAAGTTAAAGGAGTTCATCATCACCAAGCCCTTATTACATGAAATGTTAAAGGGACTTATCTAAGAAAAAGAAGACAAAAAAATATGACAGTAAAAAGACAGCAAACTTACAGATATTAACAACCACACCTAAAACAAAAGCCAACTAAGCAAACAGCTAGACCAGGAGCAGGAACCCAGAAATGGAGATCACATGGAGGGTTAGCAACAGGGCAGTGGGAGGAGGAGAGAGAGGGGAAAGGTGCAGAGAATAAGTAGCATAGACAGTAGGTAGAAAATAGACAGGGGAAGGGCAAGAATAGTGTGGGAAAAGTAGAAGCTAAAGAACTTATGACACATGGACATGAACTAAAGGGGGGAATGTGGATGGGAGGGGGTACGCAGGGCAGAGGGGAATGATGGGGGAGAAATGAGACAACTGTAATAGCATAATCAATAAAATATATTTAAAAATATGAAATACCTATTTATAAATACTCATATAGCATATAAATATATTTTATATATTATAAAATATAACAAAAGTGTATACAGAGATGCTTAGAAAGAAAATACTGCAGTTAAAACTCGGCGATGCTCCAAAGGGTCACAGGTTCAATCCCTGATCAGGGCACATACCTAGGTTGTAGGTTCAGCTGGGGCGCATACAGGAGGCAACCAATTGATGCTTCTCTCTCACACTGATGTCCTCCCTCCCTCCCTCTCTCCCTCTCTTCCTCCCTCTCTGTCTCCTTCACCTCCTCTCACTCTAAAGTCAGTAAATATATCCTCGGGCAAGGATTAGAACAAAACAAAGCAAAACCGGAGGCAGCCCCACTGCCCAACACGCGGCAGAAGCAGGGAGTGTTGCAGGCATCGTACTGACACTACGTGGTCGTGTGGGAATCAGAGGTGATGCTCCATTTGTCACGTGGGTACCGTCACTCTGGTTGTTAAAATTTTGAAATAACTACTTCCATACCAGTTGACAAATAGTAGGACCTGAGTGTCTCCACAGCTTTCCCAGGCCCTCCACGAGGACCCTTCTGGATCTCCCAACCCAGCAACTAAGTGCCTGACACAGCAGAACCCTCCAGATCCCTACCCTATGTAGCAGTCCATGAACATCCTAGAACCAGTTATTAAATCTTTTTTAAACCTTGCTGCCCTGGCTGGTGTGGCTCAGTGGATTGAGTGCCGGCCTGTGAACAAAAGGGTCACTGGTTCGATTCCCAGCCAGGGCACATGCCCGGGTTGTGGGCCAGGTCCTCAGTGCGGGGCATGTGAGAGGCAGCTGATCAATGTTTCTCTTGCACACCGATGTTTCCCTCCCTCTCTTTCTCCTTCCTTCTCTCTCTAAAAATAAATAAATAAATAAAATCTTAAAAAAAAAAATTCCTGGCTAAGATTCTGTACACTTAGAAATTGGAGACTTGATTTTGGAATGAAAAAAGAGATACAGGGATAGATAGAGACATTATGTAACTTAGTAAGTAAAACATAGAACTTGATACAATGAATATAAGGAATAGCAATGAGGTGAATTTATGTTCATATAAACAAGAGTTTCTAAGAAGCCAGAGTGTAAATATTTGGTAAGGTAGTAAATGGGAAAGTTGACAAATACTGTCAGTTGTCTTCCCAACAACCTTTCTCCCTCTTTTCTTCTTAAAAGAAAACTGTGATTTTGTTCACTCTCCTTCTGCTCGTCCGACGACCAAGTGCTTTGGGGAAGGCTGAGCCTGGAGGTGGTCTGGGCAGGAGGCATGGTGTCTGACTCTTCTTGCCAAGTGGTGGATTTAGGCATAGGCTGGTGAGGTAGTTCTGGCCAATGAGGAAGAAGGGAAGTCGATTAGGAGGTTGATTCTAGCAAGACTTTCTTTTCCCACATGAAGGGACCATAACAGTGATGTCCCCTTCTTTTCTTTTGAGGATGTCTTGCTTAAAATTAAGGCAAACACCTTGTATCCCCAAAGGAAAAGCTAAGAGAATTCCAGAGAACCCAGATCTTAGTCCTGACACCTTTGATCTGCTCAGTCAGCCCTGGAGCTGCCCTAGAGTTGGCCTTCCTGTCACTGCTCAAGCCCCTCTAGTTGCACGGGCTATTTGCAGAGGCCCACTAGACTACATTCCCCATAAGCATTTGTTAATGAGACAAGTGAATAAAAGCCGTCCTCCCTGCTATAGGAGGGTGTTAAGTGTTTTGGTGGTTTTGGTGTTTGATTTTTCCATTTAACACATTTTTTTAATAGAGAGAGAGGAACATCAATTTGTTGTTCCAATTATTTATGCATTCTTTTTTTAATTATTAAATTTTATTTTAATTGTTGTTCTTATACAGTTTTCTGTTTTCTACTCCCATCCCGTCCCACTGCCCCAGCCCTCCCCAGCTCCCTCCCATTTCCACCCCACCCTAGCTTTTGTCCATGTGTCTTTCATACTTGTTGCTCTAATCCCTTCCCCTTTTCCCTGGATATTCCTACCCCTCTCCTCTCTTGTTCTCAATTTCAGTGTCTTTGGTTATATTATGCTTGTTTGTTTGTTTGTTTTTTATTAGGTTCCTGTTAAAGGTGAGATCATATGGTATTTGTCTTTCACTGCCTTGCTTATTTCGCTTAGCATAATGCTCTCCAGTTCCATCCATGCTGTCGTGAATGGTAGGAGCTCCTTCTTTCTTTCTGCTGCATAGAATTCCATTGTGTAAATGTACCATAGTTTCTTGATCCATTCATTTACTGATGGGCACCTAGGTTGCTTCCAACACTTGGCTATTGTAAATTGTGCTGCTATGAACATTGGGGTGCATAGGTTCTTTTGGATTTGTGTTTCAGGGTTTCTAGGATATAATCCTAGCAGTGGAATTGTTGGGTCAAAAGGTAGGTCCATTTTTAGTTTTCTTAGAAAATTCCATACTGCTTTCCATAGTGGCTGTACCAGTCTGCAGTCCCACCAAAAGTGTACTGGGGTCCCCTTTTCTCCACAACCTCTCCAACACTTGCTGTTTGTTGTTTTGTTTATGATGGCCATTCTGACTGGTGTGAGGTGGTATCTCATTGTGCATTCTTTGGTTGATACTTGTTTGCGCTCTGACCAGGGATCGAACCATAACCTTGGCATGCTGAGACCATGCTCGAACTAGCTGAGCTACCTGGCCAGGGCTAAAGCATTTTTTAAACAGTGAATGTTGTTGACTGTATATTACTATTATAGAAAGTGGCAAAGAGACCTGGATTTGAATCTGGATTTGCTACTTACCAATAAGCACCTTAAGCAAATGACTAATCATCCCCAAGACACCTACCTGTCAAACGAGCCCAGCCACCACCACGTCACACGGCTGCTGAGAAGCTTGGCTGAGAAGTAGCCACAGACCTGGGCTAAGTCAGTGCTGGTTCCTCACCTGTCTGCATCTCCACATCTTCAGGTACTGGATATCAGGTCGGGCTCCTCCTTGACCTCGGGAAGGGCCTTGCAGGCTGGGGGAGGAGTCAAACACGTCAGCAGTGTGACCAGTGTTAACAGCACCAGCATGGACAAAACCAGGTCGAATGCTTCCTGCTGGGACACAAAGGTGGACACAGCATCAGCTCCGGGGTACTCTGACCAGACCTATACCACATAAACCCTCACGAGGGAACATCGAACAAACCCAAAGGAGGTACTTTCTGTAAAGTAACTGCCTAGATGCTTTAAAAATGTCAATTGTTATGAAAGGCAAAAAGCAACAAAAAGTAAGGAATGTTCTAGTTTAAGGGATTAAAAGAAAGATGATACCAAACTCAGGTACGATCTGGGATTTTCCTTCGCTATAAAGGACTTTAATGGGATAATTTGTGAAATCTGAAAAAGATCTGTATATTAGATAATAGTTGGTATCAAAGTTAATTTCTTAATTTTGATTATTGTTCTGTAATTATGTAAGAGGAAGTCCTTGGTTTTGGAAAATATACAAAGTGAAGGAATAGAGAAGTATAATGTCTACAAATAACTTGCAAACAGTTTGGAAAAAATAAAATTATACATATAAATGGATAAGATTAAGACAAATGTGGCAAAACCTTAATGTTTAGGAAATCTGGGTGAAACATGTACAGAGTGCTTTGTTCTCACTATCTTCACAACTTCCCTTGAAGTCTGAAATTACGTCAAGAAATCATTTTTTAAACAATTTTAAAGCAATCATAGAACCAAGTCCTGAAGACTAGGACTTTGTGGGTTGGAAAAGGGAATTCCAGGTCCAGTAAAGACTTCAGAAAGCTTTCAAGAAGCGCCGGGGTGCCGGCGGGCCCCTGCACAGAAAGCTCTGTGGAGCAGGTCCTGGGAAGAGGCTCCATGTGCTCCAGGCAGACAGCAGTTGGTGGCTGGGAAGCGGCAAAGGGCAGGGCCCAGCAGACAGGAGTCAGGTGTGGCCAAGGCACTGACTGTAGGCCGCAAAGCGGGACATGTAACGTGGGACCAAACTGCAAAGGCCCTTGACAGCCCTGCCAGGGCATCGGGACTTCACCCCATAAATAGCAAGTGGGCAGTGGATGGGAAAAGATAATGGGTTGGCCAAAAAGTCTCTTCAGTATTTTTTTCCATAAAATAAAAGACACATTTTTCATTTTCACCAACAACTTTGTTGATTCGGACATTTTGAGTATGTCGGCTATCTCCCTCCCACATGGTAGAACATTGTTCCCAATTAACATCTTAATTTGATCGCTGTCAACTTCAACTGGTCTACCCAACCATGGAGGCTCATCCAGCGAGAGAAATTCTCTAGCACAAAATTTTGCAAACCACTTTTGACACATTTGGTCAGTCACAGCACCTTTTTCATATACTGCACGAATATTTTTTTGCATTTCAGTTGTGTTTTCCTTTCTTGAAATAATAAAGCATAATATGCCAAAAATGTTGCATATTTTCCTCTATCTTCAATATTAAAATGGCTATACAAAAATTCACCAATTTCTATTTTTTTTTAAATGGACACTGATATGACAGCTGTCACAATACAATCTAACAAAATTATTTCAAATAAAGTTAAAGACAACTAAGCACTACTAGAGCCACCTTACGGAAAAAAACAAACAAACTTTTTTGCCAACCCAATATATGTTGTACACCATGGGGAAGATAAACGGAGATCAGAACAGAAGCGGGGAAGCCCACAAGGTGACTACTGCGGCATTCGGGAATGAAAGAAGATGCCAAGGGCTTGATTTACTGCCTTTCAGCCAGAACCAGAAAGGCAATTCTATTCACATCACCGGGAGGCAAACTGGCAGGCTGCTTCTGGTGCTCAGATTCCAGTTTGCTCTGCATCACAAAGGCTACTGGACAACTGACTCACCAGCAGGGATAAGGCTTAGGGGGTACAGCAGGCATGGACATGTGGACAGCCAGGGACTGAGGGCCACTAGCCATCTCATCACCAACGGCCTTTGCTAAATTCAGAAAACCACCTACATCCCCCGTCCCAGCCAACGCGGTCTCCTACAGTCACCCTGAGCCCTGCTTTCCCCAGATTACAACATGTCACCGAGTGGGGCCCATGGCTAGCCTCACCACACTTCCTCCCTAGGATGCTAAAGGTCACATATTTGTTTTCTTGTGTTGCACAAGGCTTGGGCATTTTCACATCACATTGAGTCAATCCATTCATTCCACACTCAACAAATATTTGCCCAGTGCTTCTGTGTGCTTAAGGGACTCACCTAAAAGGGAAAGGGGAAGTGCGTAGGGTGGGGCGATGTCCAAGTTACGTTATAATGAGAACAATTTCTCTCCTTGGGGCTTTACTTGATATATCCAAATTAGAGAGGGAAGTTAGTTTCTCTTCAATTTGAAAAGAATTTTATTATCTTTAAGTCATTCTCAGCTTAATGAGGATGTAGTCAAGTGACAAATGGCATAAAGTGACATCCTGAGCAGCTTATTAAACACTTGCGGAAGAAGATATGCCCTGTGTGGCCTGATGACTTTCCTTAGATGCACCTGTGGTGGCTGCTCACCCAGGGGCCTCTTCCCAGCCACGGTGGTTATAGATCATAGTGATGACGAGCACCTACTCTGTGCCAGGTACTCTGCTGAATCCTTTCCATACATTCTCTCCAAACCTAACCACCTAATCGTGCACTTGAAGAATCAGGGTTCAGACAGGTAAATGGATTTGTTCAAGATCACACTACCCCTTGGGGGCAGAGCCAGGATCTGAACTCAGATCTTGTCTCTGAAAGTTATGATCATTTGCCATCGCCCATCACTTCAAATTAGGAAGGATATTTCAGGTTAATGAATGAAAAGAGCACTCGCCAAGTTTATGGTTGTCAGCTTCAGCAAGCATCGAAATCACCCAGAGGGATTAGTACAATATAGACAGTGGGGTCCCGCCCCCAGAGTCTCTGATTCAGTAGGCCTGGTGGGGTGGGGGGAGGGGGTGGAGACCTGCCAATTTGTGTTTCTAACAAACCCAGGTAACGCTGACACTGCTGGCCCTGGGGCCCCTCTCAGAACCACTGCCCTAAGGGGCACTGCCACCACCTCTCTGTTCAGTTTGGCATCTCCAAAATGTACCCATTTCGCTGGCCTGAAGAGGAAGGCCAGGGCAAGTGCTGCCTCGGCTCTTCCTGTTTTCCTGGGAGTCTGTGTCAGCAACTGCAGACTCCACTCTGCCCAGCACAGAGGGTCCCTGGCTGAGCCCTTTGCTCCCCGTTGTGTAGACTCACCTGCTCTAGTCACCACCCTCCCTCCAGGCCCCAGGGTCATTCCCAGGCCTCCTGGAGCTGTGTTCACTCCCTGATTCTCTGAGAGCTGACCCTGCGTTCCTCTACCTTGTCAGTGTTCTTTGTGTGCTCAGAATGCCGAAATGCCCCCTCCTGATCACCCAGGCTTTGGCCTGGGGTGAGAATCTGTCACCTGAAACCTTGGTCCTCTGGGAAGATAAACTTTGTAGCAGCTTGGTGACCCCCCAAATTGTAGTTTAACATGGGAATATGTGTTGCAAAGGCTCATGGACTTTAATTTTTTTTTATTTATTAATTTGAGAGAGGGGGAGGAGAGGAGAGGAGGAAGTGAAAGACACATCGATTTGTGGTCCCACTTACTGATGCATTCATTGGTTGATTCTCATACGTGCACAGACTGGATCGAACCCACCAGCGTGGCATGTCAGGATGACACTCTAACCATTGGAGCTGCCCAGCCAGGGCAAGCTCCTGGACTTTTAGATTTGGAAGGGACTTAGCTGAAAAGAGGAAGGGAAAGAAACTAACACTGAGAAGCTGCCGTGTCTCAGTCACAAGGCCAGAGGCTTAATATGTGTCATAGCATTTACAACAACACTATGAGTTAGGGGTGTGTGTGTGTGTGTGTGTGGGTGTGTGTGTGTGTTAATCTCCACATACAGATAAAATGCTGAGATTCCAGGAAGTTCGGCAACTGGTCATGGTCACACAGCTAGGAAGTCACTGAGTCAGGGTCTGAGCCTTGTCTGCCCGTGCTCTTTTGTGACCGCTGACTGGCCCATCAGTTCACAACACTGATGTTCTCTCTAACCCCGATACAAATGTATTGAGCTTTGGATCACACATGAGGCCTGTAGCCTCACTTAATAAGGCAAAACCTGAGTCAGTCAAGCAATGGTCAGTGCTGGGGAGGTGATGGCAGGTCCAGCTGGAGAATCTGCCAGGGGGATGGTAGGAGGAGCTGGAGGAGGTGGCCGTGGTCAAGTGCTGGGTGAGCAAGTGGGAAGGTCCTGGAGTCTGGAAGAGTTGGTGGCCAGAGCTACTGGGAGCAGGTGAAGGCAAACAGGACCACAGGAGTCTCGAAGGGAGAGCCAGCCGGAGCCTCCGCAGGGGCAGAGCCTCTCTGAAGAGCCAAGGGCCAGCCTTCCGGGCCAGTCGCTGGGCCAGTCCACCTAACGCAGCTTCCCTGCCTGGCACACCTGTCCAGTGCTTACTTTTGTGCCCAGCATTGTGTAAAATGTCAAGGCTACACTTAAAATAAATAAATAGATGAAGCATCCTTATTATCAAAGAGGTCACAGCTCAGGAACAGGTACAAGCAACTGACTAAACCCAGCCAGAGAAAGAGTATTTTTACTACTGTGCTTTTTAGTCTACAGCACCTGCTCTCACACACTCATGATGTCCAGTGACCCTCACAGGACACTCCTGCAGGGGATGGAGGAAGGCACTGTGCTACGTACTCTGTCCTCCCTGGGCACACAGAGAAGGGGTCCTAGCTGCTCCTCAGGGGGTGGGTGAAGCTTCCCAGAAGATTGCACTTGAGCGGGGCTTGGAACAATTGGTAAGAGTTCTTCACACAGAAAAGAGAAAACGGAAGTTACTGTAGGTCGAGGAAGCAGTGTCATTGTTTACATGTACTATGATGCCGGTGTCTGTAAGCATTTTTAGCTTTACCTGGGGTGAGGGTGGCCTCAGACAGGCCTCTCAGCCCCTTCCATTTCAGTCTGGAAAGCTCTAGCATTTTCACATGTCTTGAGTGATGTCTTCCGTGACAGCTCCCTACAGAGGAGCCAGAACGTCTCAAGGGCTGGCAAGCATGCGTCTCGGGGCGCTGGTGGGTGTGCTTCTGCAGACAAGGGCTGGCTGGGGGACAGATGCTAAGAATGTCTGTTTTTTTTTCTCTCTCTCTCTGCCATTCCTTTTTCCTCAATGACTACTTTTCTAGAGTCTATCACGTAACGACCACGACAGGCCAGGGGCAAACAAGGGAGGAGGCACAAACTGCATCCATCACCTGTCCTTGTTGAGTCACTGAAAAAAAAAAATGCTGGCCTGGAATTAATGAAAAGTGAAGCATAAAGCCAGAGGAAGAGGAGGAGATTTAAATGCTTCTCATAAATGGTGGCCAGTGAGAAACTAGCTGTGGACTGCAGTTCAGCAGAAGGGCTTCACCCTAAACAGCTGGGGGACCGGGAGCTGGGAGGACACAGGAAGAGACTCTCAAAAGGAAACTAGACATCGGTTGGGGGTGGGGGAAGGGAGTTGAGGCCCTTTGGGTTGCCTGGGTGCTCAGTCACAGCCCAACTAGCACCAAGAGAGCTTTGAGATGGGGATGGGAAGGGGGCAACCAGTCCCCCACCCCAAACAGACATATCTGCGCCTCTGGGGTCTTCACAGCGAGCCTGGCTGAATGCTGCCCCAGGAAACCTTGCATGGCACCCCACTGAGACTGCCCCTGACCTGAGGGGTAGAGAACCTCCCATCCCCTGCAGCACCCAGATGCGGCTGTGGCCAGGAGCCAAATGGTGATAACTCAAGCAAGGGAAGCCCCAGGCAGGTCACTGTGAACCAGTTATACCACCTCCTGCTGTCAGCGGCCACCCATCACGCATCTCCTCTCAACCTTACCCCCCCACCCCACCCGCAGCCAGGCTCAGCCCACTCTGCAGAAGCAGCACACCCAGGAAGGAGAAGGGTATGGCACACCTGGTTTTATTGCACCTCACAGAAGTTGTGTTTTTACACACTGAAGGCAAAATCCTCCACCAGCAATAAGATTGTGACAGTTTATTATGATATTCACTTTATTACAGGGGTCTGGAACTGAACCTGCAGTATTTCTGAGGTGTGCCTATTTTTAAATTATAAACAGCACAGTCACTGAGATTTTTAGTAACCAAATTGAACTACAAGCCTGGAAACCTTTAAGGGACTCAAATAAGCTGTTGCCTTAAGCCTGTGGAGGGATCCAGGCCAAGAAAGATTAATGTACCGATGGGAAGAAAACTAGTTTCATGTTTGCTCATACACAATAAAAACAAACCCACTAGACTCACTTGCCCCTCCCAACAACCTTGGGGTTATTTTGTTTTTGTTTTTTAATTGAGGTGAAATTCATATAACATTGAATTAATGATTACAATGTGTACAATTCGGCAGTTGTCCAGGATGTTGTACAACCTCGACCTTTAGCAAGTTCCAAAGCATGGGCATCATCCCTTGGGGTTGTTTTTATGCCCTTGTTACAGATGAGATATTAAGGCTCAGGAAATCGAAGTGACTGACGGATCCAAGTTCATCGATGGTAGAGGCCACACTTGAATCCAGATCCTTGAGCTCCCTTGGAAGGGGGCAACATTTGTCTTCAGACTTCGGTGACAGCTGCTGAACTGACTTCCTGTCCTCTCGCCTCCCCTCCCTCCGGTTGTCTTATGCACAATTAGCAGAATCATCTCCTACAGCAAGGCTCTGACAGCATCATCCCCTCCTCGGCCTCCCAGGGTCCTCCTCAGCATCGAGATAAAGTCTGAGCTCCTTTACCTGCTGGAACCTTTATGTTGACATACTCACCAAGCCACTTGTTTCTCAGACATGCTTGCTCATCCTCAACCCAGCAACCCTGGGATGGGAGGCCGATCCCAGCACAGCCCCTTGCCTTTATCTTGTCCATCAGCTGCCAGCCAGCCTGCGTTTACCATTTAGATTTCTTAGGCAGGATCGGACACCAACGCTGGCTCCAAAAACTGTAAGAAACACATAGCAGGATCTCTGAGTGATGTCATTGGAGTCCCCCTCACTTGACTTAAGGGAAACCCATCTCTCCACCTTAATTAACTAGATTATTTGAAGGTCAAATAATGAATGCAATGGAGATATTAAATATGTTATGCTAACATATATGCTAGTCAAAAAGATGTTCATGGTGCCAATAGGTAAAAGTCTTATATATAACATGATTCTGTTTCAGAATAATATGTGTCTATATATAGAGAGAGCACATATATGTCTTGAACTCATGCATATATTTGCATAAAAGTCTGAAAAGAATATACTCCAAAATGTTAATGATGCTTCTCTCTGGGCAGGGTAATATGAAGTGGATTCTAAATCTTTCCTTTTGCTGTTTCTTTTTTCCTGCGAAAACGTGGCCTATATAAGAAAAAGAACACTGAAGAGGAAAAGCATTTCTGTAGTGCTTTGCTTACTCATCTTAATGGGGCTCGCTTATGTCACAACTAGTCAAGTCTATGCATCTGCCTTCCCCTCCCCTCCTTGACATTTCCATGATGTGCTCAAGAATTAATTAGCTAGCTATCAAGTGGACTCAGGCTCTCCCCTCCCTAACTCCTCCTGAGCAGCAGGGCCAGTGTTAGGTCTCTGATCCATGTCCCCTCAGGTGGGCCTCCAGGAGGATAAGCTCCTGACACTTTCCAGTCCCGGGTTCCTGAAGTTCCCTGCCAGATATTGGTACCAGTGCATGCAAAGGAGCGGCCGCAGCCATACACAACTACCGTATCCATTTTCTACATTCACTAGGCTAAAACCAGAGGGAGAAACCCAAGTCTGTAGACCCACCAAGTCCCTTGTGCTTGTGAATTTCTTCTCAATCTGATCTCGTTACCAGAAGGCTGATGTTTCATTGCCAGGGCAACCAGGATGGGACTGCGCATGGGAGGCCTTCACCTCCACCTTAACTCTATTTTGCTAAACTCCCGCTGGGTTCTGAGCTCACTTCACATTTGTGGTTGCAAGAATGTAAACATTCTTCAGTTCTTCTGGGGTTGTTTTTTTTTTTCTGCATCTTGTTTTGTCTCTCTGTGTAAGGTCCCACTGACACGTATAGTTTCTCCTGCAATTGACTAGTTTAACTCATTATATTCTTACCAGCTAAACTTGATACCTATCACTCCTCCCTTACTGTTTTGTGGTCAGTATGGATCACTCAAAATATATGAAGTATATTTTCAACATATTAAAAACTAACCAGGATGTCCGAATTGGAAATTTCCAGTTGAGATGATGCTGTTTGTTTTTCCCACTTAATCTGCATTTTTCCCCCTTGGTTTTCCTTTTCCAGCTCCATAGAGACATAAATGTACATGTTTATAAACTGCAGTGGAGGAGCAGCTGCCTGGGGCTTGGGCTGGTTGGGGTGAGACTTGAATTAATTTTCCCTCCCCGGTGAAGTACACCAGGCAGAGAAGTAGACTCCTCAATAATAATAAAACTCACGTAGCCTTCAAGTACCTCTCATTCCATCTCATGTCCTAGTTAAAATATCTGTGAAATAGGCTCCATTTCTGGAATTATATCCCCAACAAGGTTGTTTTCTGGGGATCTGAATTTCAGTAATCTAAACACACTAGCCTTGCACAGCACCTGCCACTTAACTGTTGAAAGGAATTAAATCAAATAGAATCACACCAAATTAAACTGTAAACTAGCCTTGAAAATAAGGTCCACTGGCCTTGTAAATGCAGCCTTGTTGAAACCACAGTGTCTAAGAGGAGGCAGGCACCGCGCTGGGGTGCATTCTGGTAGCGTGAGGGGTTTCTCTTCCAAGCTCATCGCCCTGTGGGTCCTCTCTGATTTCTTAGTCACTGCCTGTGGTAAATGATTAGCTTTTAGGTCAAGAGTGAGAGTCTCTAACTCATGAGAGAGGCTGAGTGGAGCTCAGCCTAGGTGTGAATGAGCATAAACTGGGGGAGGGGCACTCCCCCTACAGTCAGTGAGGGGAGACAACCTAACAGTTAGAAACAAGACAGAGTGAACAACTGTGAAATGAGCCGTGTGACTCAGGTCCTGCCCTCTGTGGGCAGGTCCCTGCCCTGAAAGTGGCTGAGAATAACCAAACCCAGAGAGGTGCAGTCAACCTCCGTGCAGCCTGGCCCTGTGCCTGGGACTTGAAGGGAAGCCAACCGCTGTGCTAGGCTGTGCAGCTGGTTTTCATGACACATCTGGAGGCACCATATTCTACCATGTATAATGCACTCCTGTGTATAATGTGTTCCCATGTGTAAATGCACCGGCGTTTTTGGCCCACACTTTTAGGAAAAAAAATTCTTTCATTTCAATTTTTTAATTCATTTTTAATTTATATTTAGACACTTATTTTTTGTATTATAAAGGAATTTTAGCATTTATTTTTGAACATATTATGGTACAAGAAGTTTTATGTAACAAATAATCACAACACATAAGAATGGTTACAAGGTATTTCAGGCATTACCCATATAAAATGCACAACCTTATTTTACCCTCAAAAATTTGGGCAAAAAAAGGCACATTATACATGGCAAATTATGGTCATTGTTATTCCCATTTTACAGAAGGGGAAACCAAGGCCCAGAAGGAGTATAATGGAAAGGGCATCACCATCAGCGGCAGGCAGAACTGGGTTCTAGAGTCACAGATGGCACCCCCTACTGCTCGCATGACTTTGAGTGATGACTTACCTTCCCTGACCCTCAAAGTCTTCATCTGTGAATGGGCGATATAGTAAATGCCCACCTCAGAGAGCAGCTGTGAGGATTAAGTACGATTAAATAAAATGACACGCCCTGGCTGGTATAGCTCAGTGGACTGAGCGCGGGCCTGTGAACCAAGGGATTGTAGTTTGATTCCCAGTCAGGGCACATGCCTGGGTTGCGGGCCAGTTCCCAGCAAGGGATGCATGACAGGCAACCATACATTGATATTTCTCTCCCTCTTTCCCTCTCTCCTTCCCTTCCCCTCTAAAGATACATAAATTAATTAATTAAAAAAAGAAAAGAAAACGACACACAGAAAATAAGACCCTGACACATAGAAGGTAGGTTTTTAATGAATGTGGCTCCTTTTGCTGCTCAAAGTCAAGCAGCTGGCAGGCCACCAGGTCACAAATCCAGGTCACCTGTCTCCCTGGGGTGGTGAGTTAGGGACTCCTCTTTAGGGCAGGACCCCTGTGCCTCCTCCTGGCTCCCTGTGCCTGCCCGGGAATCAGCAGCTGCAAGGATCCTCTCCCGCATGGGGAGGAGACAGGGAGGAGGTTCTCCTGGCTCCTAGCCAGCCCCTGCCCTGACCCTGCCTTACTCGCCCAGCCTGGTGAACCCTCTGATGCACTTGCTTTCAGGTGACACACTTTAGTGTCCACAAAAGGGCCAGTTGTGTGCCATGAAGCTCACAGAAGCCCTAATTCAGACCTCGGCACCATGCCGGATCTCACTACTTCAGCCCCTGGGTTAACACTCACTCACCATTTCTCCCCTACTGGCCCAGACCCCAGCCATATTTCATGTGGAGGCAAAACACTTGTGGCCTCCTTTGGGACGCCTCCCATCATACTGTTCCCTGCAAACAACTCTGCCTGGCACAGCTCGCTGGCTCTTGGCCCTCGTACAGCGCTTGTCACCTCCTGCTCCACATCCCAGTAGTTTCCTCCCCAGGAAGCAAAGCCCCTCCCTCCTCTTCCCTGCAGTGGCTTTCCTCCTGCCTCCTCCTTCTCCACCAGGTAGGCCCAGCCACTTCAGGAGAAGTCAGCAGGGGCCCTCCAGTTAGCATCCGACCACCTGGATCAAGTGAGAAAGGAGGAAAAAACCACTTGGCTTCCACTTTCTCAAATCCAGCTTTGCCAACAATAAAACCCATACTTTTAGCCCTGGGTCTGTTTCTTGACTGGTTGAAACCCAGAGGGAAGAGGAGTGTGATTTCCACTCAGACCTCAGCAGCAGATGGGAGTCCCTGATGGCAGAAACTCTTTCTTCCTTATTTTTAGTGAATAGAAAATTTACATGGTATTTAACACATATAAAACAAAAATGCAGACCTTGGCTGGGTAGCTCAGTTGGCTGGTGTGTCATCCTGATGCACCAAGGTTGTGTTCAATCCCTAGTCAGGGCATATACAGGAATCGACCAATGAATGCATGGATAAGAGGAACAATAGATTGATCTTTCTCTCTCCTTTCCTTTCTCTCTCTACAATCAATAAATTTTTTTAAAAAGTTTTTTAAAAAAGAAAATGCAGCGTATCTGTAAATTATAAAGCACAATAATAAACAATATGGGTTCAGAGTCAGTCACCTCCAGAGCCTCTGCGGTATGTGGGTTATTTTGAGCTGAAGGCAACCAAGACCTCAGGGCTCACCAGAAACTTTCACCTGTCCCTTAAAGAATTTAAATTAGGGACCTTGTGCCTCCTAAGAGTTACCACCAGAAGTAACTTTTTCTGACTTATCTATATGGCAGAGCAAACTATTAATTACCGAATATCTTCTCTTATCTCTCTGCAGTGACCTTCTAAAGCCCCAAGGCACTTGTGCCTCAGCTGTGGCTTGGAAGGTCACAGATGCCACCTGGCTGTCTGCTTCTGTCCCTGAACCCCTTGCATATGCAGGGTCTGCAACTCTCATGCATGTTGGGTTCTAGACAGTCACACGTAATTAAATTTGGTTGTTTTCTCTTGTTAATCTGTCTCGTGTAGATTTAATTATTAGATCTGCTGAAAGAACTTTAAAAAGTAACGTTTCTTCTTCCCTTTACAAAACACGCTGCCTAAGAACTGATCCAATCTGTCTTTTCCCATCTCTGCCCCTGCCTCCTCACAAAAAGCAACTACTCTTCTGTATTTTGAGTTTAACCTTGCCTTTTACTTTTTGTCTTCAGTTTTTTGTGAGCACGTATGCATTTCTAAGCTGTACATGCTTTAATTGTGCTGGGTTTGGGGGTGGGGTTTATATAAATAATATCAATCTGAACATGTACCTAAAATAGACTCAGGGACCCCCATGGGTCCCTAGATCATGCTTTGAGCACTGTTGCCTAAATGGAATTTGCACATGGGCACCAGGAGGGCTGTGCTAGATTGTTTATTGCAGTACCATTTGTAATCAGAAAAAAAATGGACCCAAACATCGTGAACCAGCAGGAGAATGAATAAATGAATTGTGGTTCATTCACACAAGGGAATATTTTACAGCAGTGAAAATAAAGTCTCATTTCCCCATCTTTTACATAGAAAGTCTATGTATTAACTGAGTTCTTGCATTTTGCCAGAGTAGCTCATTTGATTGGTGTAGACTGGAATGTTAAATGAGGCCATGTACAAAACAGGTATTTTAGAGATAGACAAATGAATGAACATTCCAGAAGGCTGTGAATGGAGAGGCAAAGCCAGAGTCACCTAACTTCCTTTCATGATCTTTGTCATGTTAAATGATCAGGCTGTAGCCTTTTTAGTTTTCTGAAGCACTTGATTTCAGACTAATGATTAAAAGCTAACTTCCTGTTTTTAAAATGATGTTTATGTCACCCTGCAAAATACTTCACAAACAGTGGGGTTTAAAAATACAGGCTCACAGAGAATTCAACAAATTTATAAAAGATTTTCCCTTTGGAATTTGAGAGCAGAGCCACAAAACAAGTACATGTTGTGTTTAAAGCTGAGCCTTCTTGCTGGAATAATAACATTTCAAAGGAAAATCTTCCCACACATCTGATCCCCAGTTAAAGGGGAAGAAGGAACAATTGAGAGCTTTATAGAGATGCCAGACAGGCCCTGAAATGATGCTCATCAGCATAAAATCCTAAAGGATGTAGGGAAAAAGACCCAAGATTCCTGTGGATGGAATTGTTTCCCAAGGCTCCCTCCTCCACCACATCCCCCACTTCCTACCAACACACACACACACAGCTTCTCTCTCCTCCTGTTGGTTTAGGTGCCACATTAAGTGGTAGCACCAAAGTGGCCAGAGATGGCCGAACTGAGAAGGGTGTGGTACAGGGTACGTGTTGCATCTGTACTTCATACATTTACGTCAATAGTTATTGACACAGTAATACTTCATGTATCAGAGGCCTTTCCCAGCAAACTTACTGTTCTTGGACATAGATTTTCCACCTAGTAGCACTTTCATGTTTTTTTGAGACAGCAAATGTCAAATTTCCCCTTCCCAAATTTTCCCATTTTGTGCTGTCCCCATGTTGCCAGTACCACCTGCCCACCCCCACCCCCGTTTCTTCCCTACTGTAACTCCCAAGGACCAGGCAGCCAGCTATGTACCCATAGACAAGAGACTGGAGGTTTCTTTTCAGGAGAAACTTACCCAAGAAAAAAACCTTAAGGCATTAAGAGTTAAAGATCACCTAAATAAAGAGTGAGGATCTCTGCCTAGTTATCCTGCCTCAAGCCTTTTAATCAATAACCCTATTTTTTTCTCTCCTCCCTTCGCCCCCAACATACAGCCTTTCCAATTAGCATTTACATGCTTCACTCTTAAGGATAAAGAACCAAAAATAATACATATAACTGAGGAAGGTCTCTAAAAGAGAAAAGCTGGAACAAACAAGACAATGAACTCAGAAAATAGAAGCATATGGAAAAGAGGAGAGAAGAGAAAATCATATATCCATGAAACAAGAACAGAGTGCTGTTTTCAAAAAGGAGCTCTTGGAATTGAAAAAAATGATAGCAGAAATGACAGCTCAGTAAAAGAGTTGGAAAATAAAATTTATGAAATCTCCCAGAAAATAAACAAGCCAAAAAAAAACCCACTATAACTTTTGGTTGAACTCAGACATTTAAGATGCATTTGCATTATCAACCAAAAATTATCCAAGAAGCCTTGGTTTAGAAGATTCGTTTTTCAATATATCCTCCTGAATCCACATCTGACTTTTCAGACACGCAGGGACTCCACCCTCCCTTTCATGTGTTTTGACTTCCAAGAATTACTTACTTCAAATGTAAAGGTGTTTAAATGAATGAGTCTATCAAATCAAATGCTGATTTCTGGTTAATGAATAAAGTATTGAATGTAACTGACTTAGAAATAGACACAAAAGCCAATAGAAAAAAATCCAGAAATAGACCCAAGTATACATGTGAGTGTAATACTTAATAAAATTGGCATCTCAAATCAAAAGAGAAAGGAAGGACTATTTAATAAGTGGTATTGAGACAATTAACTAAACACCATTTTCCATTTAAGAAAACCATTTAAATTATTCTGCTACCTCACTCCTTCCTCCAAAATAAATTCCAGTTGAGTAAAAAAACTCAATGCAAAACATGAAACCATAAAAGTATAGCAAGAAAATATATGTGAATATATTTATAATCTTGGAATAAAGAAGGCCTATCTAAGCATGCCATGAAATATGGAAACCACAAAGGCAAACATTGATAAATTTGAGTATATAATATTTTAAAATTTTTGAATAAGAATAAAGGCAAAAACAAACTAATAAAAATGATTGCAGCATATATAATAGATAATTGGCTAATTTCTTTAATATTCAAAGAGTTCTTACCAATGAATTAAAAAAAAATACCCCACACAGTTGCACTAGTTGAGAGCCAGTCAGAAAAACAGAAACCTTGGCAGGTAACTCAAACAGGGAAAATTAATGCATCTGGTTATGCAGACACTGGGGCAGAGGGCCAAAGACAATTGGGTGTCTGTATATGATAAGCTGAGCCTTCTTGGAATTCACAACATAGAGAGCTAAGAATGTTACTTTATAAAGAGCACCTACAAACCAAAAAGAAAAAGATGAACAACCTCACATAAAAAATGGGCAAAGTATAGGAAAAGAAAATCCACAGATCAGAGAAAATACAAATGAGTCTCAAACACATGAAAAGGTGCTCAATCTCATTAATAAGAAAATAAAAATTAGCCTTGCCTGGCATGGCTCAGTGGACTGAGTATTGCCCTGCAAACCAAAGGGTTGCTGGTTGGATTCCCAGTCAGGGCACATGCCTGGGTTGCAGACCAGGTTCCCAGTAGGGGACATGTGAGAGGCAACCACACATTGATGTTTCTCTCCCTCTCTTTCTCCCTCCCTTCTCCTCTCTAAAAATAAATGAATAAAATATTTTTTTAAAAAGAAAAGAAAAGAAAAATTAAAACTATAATGAGATAATATTTTTCACTTACCATTTTTTTTCAGATGAGTTGGTTCAATTCCAAGTGGTACAGAATTCTGGGGGCAACACAGACTGAAGAACACACTTTGACAGGATTCTGGGCTGGGTTCACTCTGACCTCATAGCTAAGGCTGACATGGCAGAGCGAGAAGAACTAAAGAGATGGGCCACTGTACAACTATTATCATTTTTCTTTTTTACAAAAGTTTATTCTTAAATGTACAACAGGCTCCGAGGCAACACTTCATTGTAGCTCTAGGTGGCAATAGATGTTTTGACAGGGAATCCAGATGTCAAAACAGGAACGGAATTGAGGATCATCCTTGCCCAAGGCACAAGGAATAGCTCACTTTTTGCCAAATTTCTTAATTCCATCTGTGGTCATGGGGCCTTTCCCTGTGGCCTTTGCTTTTAGCTCAAGTTCCTTCTGCTCCTTTTTTGCTTCTGCTTTGAGGCCTTATCTTGTCCATCTCCTTGGCCTGCTTCTTGGGATGCTTCCAGGGCTGCTTCTTGCCACCTTCAAGGCTGGACATGGTGCCTGCAGCCCCTTCCCCAGACCCTGCCACCAGAAGCCTCATTTTGGAAAGATTAAAATTTGTTAAAAAGACCAAGTACTGACTTAGGACCATCCAAACCATTTGAATGGAAAAAGCAAGTTACAGAATGGTGTGACCATCTGTGTCCCCCCAAAAGAGAGAAAATATATATTTTCCATATATATACCATATATAATATAAGCACTTGTATAATAATATATATACTACAAATATGTGCATACACATACGTACATACAATATATCCGGAAGGATAGAGAAGAGAGCTCACAGCTGCTTCAGGAAGTGGACCTGGAGAAAGGGGGACTTAGTTTTTATGACTATCCTTTCTTTATTTGTACTGTGGTAAAATACACATAACATTTACCATTTTAACTATTTTAAAGTGTACAATTCAGTGGCATTTAGCACACTCACAGTGTTCTGCAACCATCACCGCTATCTAGTTCCAGAACATTTGCATCACTCCAGAAGGAGACTTCATACTCATTAGCAGTCACTTCCCAGTGCCCCTCCCCCCAGACCCTGGCAACCACTAATCTATGGATAAGAAAATCTCTACTGATTTGCTTCTTCTGAATATTTCATATAAATGGAATAGTATAATATGTGGCCTTTTGTGTCTTGCTTCTCTTAGTTAGCATAATATTTTCAAGGTCTGTCCACATAGTAGCAGGTATCAGTACTTCAGTCTTTTTTATGACTGAAGAATTTCCCATTGTTTCAATGAACCACATTTTGTTTATCATTGATGATATTTGGGTTGTTTGCACTTTTTGTCTATCACGGATACTGCTGCTATGAAAATTCATGTCTACATTTTTGTTTGAATGCCTACTCTCAATTTTTTGGGTATATACCCAGGAGTGAAATTGCTGGGTCACATGATATTTACCGAAAACTCTGTAGTGACTTTTGAATGTACATATATTACCTAACCAAAAATTGACTATTGTAATAAAAATAACTACATGGAGACAAATATATTGTTTTCTCATCACAGTTCAGCAGCCCTGCAAAATCAGCACTGGATCATTAAGAGGCCTTACACAAGAAACTGAGGTATACAAAGTAAAATATAATCCAATCTTTAAATGACTCATAGAACCAGTAGTTCAGGCTACAAATGCTCCCCATCATTAAATGTTCCAGCAGCCTTTGTGTGGTGAGCGTGGGAAGGGCTGTGAGAAGGTTTTCTAAATCTCTTTTTTTTTTTTTTTAAGGTAAAGAGGTCGTTAATGTTGGCTTCCCCCGTGTGACTACATCGTTTGTTTGCTTTGTCTGTTAGTTGTATTCTCCCAGGAAGTCCAGGACCCGGCAACACCACCGAAGTCCTCTAGGGGGCGATCCCAGCAGAGACCTGAGTCCCCTGTGTTGTTCCGCGCGGATGGCCAGAGAGAATTGTCTCCAAGAGCTTTTACAAAGGCAAGAAAAGGAAACACTGTGACGAAAAAAATCCAATGCTGGAAGGACACTTGAAGAACATATTTCTCAAGGCTTTTATTTTTAGACTGAGACCCAGACCGGTCGTTGATGGTCACGCAGACTTGAAACACCAACCAAGTCTGGAAACCTCTGCTTTGTCCCAACGTGAAGTGCGGTGGGGGCGGCGGGGGGAGGGGGGACGGGGAGAGGCTTTCCAAGTCTGAAACAGGTCAGTACAGATCCCTCCTCCCTCCCTCCTTCCCTCCCTCTCTACATCCCCGTCCACCCAATTCCCGCCGCTGTCTTAAATGTGTGGCTAGGGCCAGTTCCTCAACCTCTGGGAGACTGTTTCATTATCTATATAAGAGACAATAACATCTACATAATGTTTGATGGAAACGAGAAATGATGTTGTGTGTGTATAGGATCTTGCTTCTGCTTGGTGCACTGAAGGTTCTCAATGAATATGCCTCATGTGAATGAATGAACATGTCCCTCTAGCCCTCTAAAAACCAGTGGCTCCACTGCCCAAATAAATATGTATTGATGACATTACAGACAGTACCCTTATTGGCTTTCTCATGTCTAGAAGGCTGACCCTGGACGGGGAAGCAAAGGAGAGTTTGGGGTGATAGTGCCACTCCTGCTGGAGTGAAAAGCTCCTTGTGGAGCCGGAGCAGCCCCAGTACTGCCTTGCTCTGCGGCCAACACTTGGAGGCCCGCACATCTGTCAGCCTAGGTCACCAGAACTCCCAGGTCCTGACACACTCTGCGCCTAAGTGGGGCCCCTAGTGAGGCCAACAGAATCATACCCTCCTCAGCCCAGTTCCTGTCTCCCCTCCCCCGGGGCTCCGACAAAAGGCTCCGTTTGTCTGTTTCAGGTCGATCCTCATCAAAGTGTTTGTGAGAACTGTTATTTATGCCCGGCTACACAACGGCCACGTCGACCACAGAACACATCAGAATAATGGGGTGGCAAATTTTATTTGGTTGCATTATGAAATTCAGGTCGTGTTTTCTCAGTTTTCGCATGGTAGTAAGTTATAAGTCTCACAATTCTTTTATGGGAGGAAGCAGGGCAGGGATGGGCTAAATATACTTTTTTCATTCTTCAAAATGTTGCTATAGTACACAAAACAAGAGGATATAGAGAAAAGAAAGGAAAATCCCATAATCCCATCCCTGTTAGTTGTTTTTCCAGTGGGTTTTAAAAACATTTTTAAATGACTTTTCTACAATGTCATAATCATGGTAACGTTCCTTATTTTAAAAATTTGGCCTCCTCAGTGCCTGGCAATGGTATTCATTCATTCATTCATCAAACATCTCCTAAATGCCTACTATGTGCCTGGCACTGGTGTACAAAGATAAAGTAGACAGGGTCCTCGGTGGGATATTTTTTGTTCTTCTGTCACAGCATTTTCAGCTTGTTTATGTTTCTTCTAAATGGTGCTATTTGTGGGTGAAGCCCTCAAACGGAGAGGACCCTGGAAGTTTAAAGGCAGGGTGGGGGAGCGTGTCTGGTGAAGAAAGGAGCAGCAAGGAGCCGGCTGTGGCCTGAGAAATGGGATGTGTCCAGCCAGTACTTGCCGAGCGAATGAGTTATCCCAGAATGTGGTGCAAACACTTCGGTTTAGTCTTTAGAGTGCCAAAGTGGCTCTCAAGTTGCATCTCCCTCTGGCTCCTTTCTTTCATGTTTTAAAAAATGTTATCTGTGCAGATGTTATCCTTCAGAAATTTCTGACTAACTTTTTAAGGTCCCATTCCTTCTGCTGTCCTCCTTTAACCTCACTTTCCATTTAACTGCATATCTGTCCAGGACTTTGAGTTTTCCTCTTCTAGATCACTTGCATGGCGCTGTGTACCCTTCTTGCTCTGATTCCCCCAGTGCCTAGAACTATACCTGGTTTAATTAAGGGTTCAATGGACGAGCTCTTGAATGAGTGAATGAATGTTCCATCAATCCGCTTGACACCCCCCTTCCTGTAGTCATCCCCATGCCAACTTCCTGTACTTGTACTTTTTTTTTTTTTTTTTAATGTACATGAGTTACTCTCACTTTTTCACCACCGGGAGAGGTGCCAGGTACTACCTCCCAGTGGTGTCTCGTGGCACGCCAACCTTCTTTGGACTTAAAGAGGCTGAATGTCTCTTAGGGAAGGTGGGGAGAATGCCTGCCTGCCTGCCTGCCTGTCGATTCAGCACTCAAAAAATCGGGCTGACCAAGCCCAAACTCTCATGCCTTGGACTTTCCCCAACTCCACCCCAAGATTTTATCAGAGTGTGAATCTAGATACAGTTTGCACAAGTCTCACCCTTTCCCCCACACTCCCACACCCCCAGAATAATGAGCAGCTGCACGTCAGGCCAAGAGTAAGTTACAGCTCCAATTTGAGATTAGAACAAGTAAGATTCACACTCTCTAGTCAAATCCAGATATATAATTTTCAATCATGGGGCAACACTTGCATCATACCACACCAAAATGTCTTCAGGGGCTATCATAGAACAATCAGACAAAAACTCTGAACTGAGGATGAGGAGACCTGGGTTCTCCTTCTGGCTTGGCCTCTTTTTAAATTAATTTTAATTTTTTTCAACTTTATGTAGAAGAGATTTAAAGTGTACATTGTGGTGATCTGATATACATATTCATTGTGAACTGACTTGACCTCTTTAGGTCTCAGCTTTCTGATCCATAAAAGGGAGGACTGGACTAGATGATCCCCAGAAGTCATTCAAATACCGAGATCCTAGTGAAGGATCCTATTTCCAAGGGAAAGGCTGCCATATGGTATTCAAATCTTCCCATGATGCCTACTCGGCAAACTAGTGTCACCACCATCCCTGATCCCACTGCACTGCCCCATCACAGGGACTTAGATTTTGGGCGGGCTGGTGGGGATGGTGCACAGAAAGAAATACATCAGCTTATTCAAGGGAACTCAGCCTGAGAACAGCTGATGGTCCTGCCCAATCAGGAGGGCAGGAGATTGAAATGTAACAAAACACCACTTAATAATGTGCACTGAGAACCAGAGCTGCCAGAGGACAGTGCTCTGTTCTCACCCACCCTTCTCTACCCCTTACTACACCCTGTCCCTCATCACCCCTTTCTAGGATCACTGCTCCTGGAAACCAAGGAAAAATCCGAAGGTGTTTGGCAAGTGTTGCCACAATAGGTGGGGCTCCCTGGCCCTCCAGAGTCCTGCCCTACTGGGCCTCTGTTCCCTCAACTCCCAGTGCCAGAGATACCGGGCCAATTGCTTTGAAATTGCCATTTCTCCATGCTCTAAGCTGCTTTTTCCATTCTCCAGTTACCCGGGATAACATTAAAGTATGAGGATGGCTTTGAGGAGAGTCTCTAGTGGGTGCTACTGTATCATACATGGGATTGGAAGAGCTGATTTCCTGGGCAGTACCTGACATCTTCAGTTGGGAAGGTTGTGGCCCACACCCTACAAGGCCCAGGGCTGCCAGTTTTGTGCTACCCCCACCCCTTTCCTCAGAATTCTTCCAGTCTTTGCCATCCCTCTGAAGACAGGCCCAGGTTGAAAGGTCATCTTTGTCTTCCAACGTAAATGTTCTAGTAACCTTTTCCCAGGGCTTTAAAAGTGTACATAGGATGAAGCCAGTCACTCAAGTTCATTAGGAACCTACTTTACAAATGGCAAGAGTTACATGTTCTACATGCGTTATGTCAGTCATTCCTTATTACTCAATGAGGTAGGCACTATTATAACCCACATTTTATAGGCTTTGAAACTAAGAAGTTTAGAGAGAGTAGGCCGTTTGTCCAAGATCACACAATTATTGAGAAGTGGAGAGACATTCAAATTCAGTTCTGTCCATTGCCAAAGCCAAGGCTCTGTCCATCAAGTCACTGTATTCAAGGGCCAACCATTTACTGAGACCCTATTATGTGCAAAACCCTGGGGCCAGTACTATGATAAATGTGCAGATGAATGAAAAATGAGTAGCTTTTGCATTCCAGGGATGCAGTTTTTAACTGGGAGGTAACGCAAACATGAATTCTATTCCAAAGCAGACTGAAATAAGTGCTATCTCTAAAGTACAAGCAGAGGCCCACTGGAACATGCATGGATGAAGGAGATCAATTCACACTGTGTTTAAAAGAGTCAGGGAGAGGGGGAGGAAAAGAAAAAGTATGAATGAGATGGGTGCTGGAAGAATTTTTCAAGAAGATGGGCTTCATGGTATGCCTTAGAAGATGGGAGGACTTCTGCAGGCTGGAGTGAACTGGGCAGAGAAAACGGCTAGAGGGAGAAGCCAGGGGGAGAGCATTCAGGACCTGCTCAGCAATCAGGCCTGCGTGAGGGTGTAAAGAGAAACAAGGCTGGCAGATCAGTCAGGACCAAATGTAGGGGAGACTTCTTGCTTCTGGGAGCAGAGGGGAGCTGTTGAAAGCTTCTGATAAGAGCATAGGCAGGAAGAGATGATGCAAGTTTGCAGTGAAAATAGGCTGTGGGAGGTGGGGCTGAGCTCGTTTTGTGGTTCCTCCTTTCTTTGGCCAACTCTCATTGCCAGGCTGAGTACTCAGGGGGTCAAGAAGAGGGGCATTGGTTCCAGCAGTGAGAGTTCCGGGTCTGAGCACAAGGCCCCTCCCAAAGGGGAGGGGCACAGAGGAGGGAGTGGCCTGATTGTTGGGTGGGTGGGAAAGCCTGTAGGAAACACTGAGCGTCCTGGGGTCCGAGATGATGGGCATGGGCAAGGAAATGGAGAGGAAACACAATCTGGGGCATAGTGAAAAAGGTTTTCAACTCAGCCGAAGCAAAACAAGGGTCTTCCCGCCTTACAAGTTCAGACTAATTTCTGACTTTGAAAATCGTTTAACAGCACAGATGAATTTTTTTCTTCCAAGAGCAATAAAAATTCAGTGAAATAGAGAACCCAACTTCTTGGGTGTTCAAGTCATTGGAATTGTTTTGGGGTTTGTTTTCTACTCTTTTATTGAATTTATTGGGGTGACATTGGTTAATAAAATTATATAGGTTTCAGGTGTACAGTTCTATCATACATCTTCTGTATATCGGATTGTGTGTTCACCACCCTGGGTCAAGTCTTCCGTCACCAATTATCCCACCTTTACCCTCTTCTACCTCCCCCAACCCCTTCGTCTTATAATCAGCATACTGTTGTCTGTATGGGGATTACAGGGCTGGTGTTTGTTTGTTTGTTTTGCTTAATCCCTTCACCTTTTTCACCCAGCCCTGTAATCCCCTTCCCCTCTGACAGCTGTCAGCCTGTTCTCTGTATCTATGAGTCTGTTTCTATTTTGTTTGTTTATTTTGTTCATTAGATTCCACATACGACTGAAATTATATGGTATTTGTCTTTCTCTGACTGGCTTATTTCACTTAGCATCATGCTCTCCAGGTCCATCCATGCTGTCACAAAGGGTAAGATTTCCTTCTTTTTTTTTTGATTCACAGTCTGGTGCTCTATCCACTGAGCCACACCAGCCAGGGCAGATTTCCTTCCTTTTTATGGCCACATAGTATTCCCTTGTATAGATGTACCACATGTTTTTTATCCACTCATCTACTGATGGACACTTGGCCAGCTTCCAAATCTTGGCCATTGTAAATAATGCTGCAATGAACATAGGGGTGCTTATGTTCTTTTAGGTTAGTGTTTTGTGTTTCTTCAGATATGGTCCCAGAAGTAGAATTGCTGGGTCATAAGGAAGTTCCATTTTTAACTTTTTGAAGTAATTCCATATTTTTTCTTACAAGTGCAGTAAAAACTCAATGAAATTAAAAACCCAATTACCTGGGTATTCAATTCATTGGACTTGTTCTTTGATTAAATTAGAAGAAAAAGAGGTAAATGATCTGATAAGTTAATATCAGATGTAAACCACAAAAACACCTACTATCAACACCACAGGCAGAATCAGCAATGGAAACAGATGACTCAGCCGAGGACCTCACCCACTGTGTGAGGGAAGCAACCCTGCCTAAAAGTTTGCTTCACCTTTAATGTTGTTGGAGACCTGAGGTCCTGATGAACTCTTGGTGTCCTCTTCCAATATGTAATTCCAATTTTAAAAAATAATAGAAATAGCCCTGGCTTGTGTAGCTCAGTGGATTGAGCGCAGGCTGTGAACCAAAGGATCGCTGGTTCGATTCCCAGTCAGGGCACATGCCTGGGTTGCAAGCCAGGTCCCCAATAGGGGATGCGTGAGAGGCAACCACACATTGATGCTTCTTTCCCTTTCTTTCTCCATTCCTTTCCTTCTCTAAAAATAATAAAATAATAAAAAATAATAGAAATAAAGTGTAAAACAGGAAAATGACACCTGTGCTACAATTCAATTACCATATTCTGCTGTATATAATGCACAGCCCTGTTTTTGGCCCAAGCTTTCAGGGAAAAAATCTTTTGTTTTAATTTTTAAATTCAATTATTTATTTGTTTTTATTTAGATACCTGTTTTTGAATTATAAAGGAATTTTAGCATGCACTTTTAAACATATTATGATACAAGAAATTTTATGTAACAAATAATTACAAAACACATGAACAGATGCAAGGTACAAGAAATTTTTAAAAGAATTAAAAACATTTATATAGAGACAGAATTACTACTACCCATGTATAATGTGCATCCTTATTTTTCCCTAAAAAATTTAGGCAAAAATGTGCGCATTATACATGGCAAAATATGGTGTATTCTCTGATTGCATTAGAACTCTCTCTGCCTGCTTTTGCTTTGCTGATTCCTTAATCAGTACTGCCCTCACTAGCCTGTTACTGCATCCACAGCCCATAATTATAGACATTTTGGGGATCTTGAAGATGTTTACGTTTTTAAGAATTACGTATTGAAAAGGAGATGCTCACATTCCAAGGCAGCAGAGCAGTGGTGGGAAGAGCCAGGCTCAGGAAGTGGCCTGCCTGGCTACGACACTTAAGCAAGTTCCTTAGTCTCTCTGGGCCTCAGTTTCCTCATCTGTAAAACAGGGAGGAGGAAAACAATAGTATCCTTCGTAAAGGGTTGACTTGAGGATGAAATGAGTCAATACACAGACAGAAGGGGTTTGGAAAAGTACCTGGCACCTGGTGAGTCTCTAAAGGTGTTGATGTGTCATCCCATTTTACCGTCTAATGGAGGGTCATTGTCCCCCCATTGTAGTTAGATACTATAAGGCTCAGAGAAGGTAGGTAACTTGTTTTAGGACACACAGCTGGGAAGTAGAAGGATTAGTTGGGAGTCAAAGTTAAGTCAGTTCAATTCTAAAAGCCCAGCCCTCTCCCTCCTGTTGCAATGCACACTTCCCTGAGTGGGGAGTCACATTAGTCTTACATTTTTTAAAAATATAACTTGCTTTTTTCACAACCAGTGGTACCAAATTCAAAAGGAATAATGGGTTGTATGGCAAAAGTAAATTTCCCTCCCTCTCTGCTCTGATCCAGCCTCCCTCTCCAGAGCCAACAGGGGTTGCCAGTTCCTCGCATGTCCTTCCAGTGTAAGCTTTAGGCTGAGCTTCTCACTGCTGAATGCACACTTATTTACCTGACTAATGCAATTCCCTGAGTGCCTCCTACATGCCAGGCGCTCTATGCTGAAACCACTGCTGCCTTCAGAGGGCTCACTGGCTTGAGTCTGAAGGTTATTCATGGAGGGACCTGCTACACTGACTGCTGCATTCAGAGCTTTTCCCTCCAGAGGCATTTCTTTCTCCAGTAGAACCAGCTGTGCATCCTGAACCCAGGAAAGCCCAAGGGAGATGCAACTTGGCTGCACACAGACTCTAGGAAGCGAGGACACCAAGGTGTCAAGAGCTAAGCAGAGAACTCGTGGAGTGCCGGACAAGCACGTGAAACCTCTGAGACCAGTGCCCTCCTCTGTGAAACCCCTGACCCTTCCAGTTGTCTAATCATTCTGCCCTAAGGGCTCTTAGCAAGGGTAATTCCATGAATCCTTGCTCCTCTGGCCTCCACTTCCAATCTGAAAGCAACAGGTGCTCCACAGGTAACTGAAAGACCAAAAAGGCTCTAAGGCCCTCTCCCTACTTTCCCACCTTTGTTCTTTAAGATGGTAGTAATGTTAAATACCCTTTGCCCCCTGCTGCTGCCAATTTATAACCAGCTCAGGCACAGCAGAACTTTCTCAATGATGTACTTATAAAATATGCTTAGAACCTTCGGCATGATTACATAAGTGCATAAATTATGGGTGTTGGCAACTTCAGAAAAGAGTTCAGAACATGGCATGTGAATCTCTGTTCTCTCTTTCAAACATAAGTATTTAGCTCATGGAGACAGAACAGGGAAGTCAGCATTTTAGAAATGCTATTATTATTCCCATTTCCTAGATGGAGACTCAGGAGAGGTCGGGCTGCTGGTGGCAGAGACAGGACCTAGCCTGAGTCCAAAGCCCTGAATCTTTCCAATGCATCAGGCACCTCCCAGAAGGGTCTGGGACTATGAAAATCTGTGCTCTGGGTGTTTGAGAAATTCACTTTCTGGTTAGCTGAATGTTCCTGAGCGCTGAACTGTCAGGTCAGATTAAGGTTGGGAGAGAAAGGAGGAAGGCAGAGATGAAGATTCTCCAAGCCTAGGATTCTTTTCCCCGTCAAAATTCTACTACTCAATATGTATGAGCTTCTCCTTCACAGTGGGTTGTAAACTCCTCAAGGATGCAGTCTTGGGGATCTGGTCCTGACTGCGGGGATGGGGGCAGGGGTGGCGCAGTCATATCTGCATTCTAAGTCCTGACTATTTGTTTTTAGGTAAGTGTGGTGGTTTTAATTTGCATTGCTCAGATGACTAATGCTATCAAATACCTTATAGATGTTTAATAATTGCTAGTTTATTTCTTTACTCTGTCCTATCTCTTACATTTCTGCATCTTTGCACCCTTGGCCCCTCTCCCAGGACCTGGCAAAGTACAACCCTGAAAGATGTCAGGGTCCCTGTGTCGGCAGTTCTCTGTCACAGAGAGTCAGCAGCCCCTCAGCTTCTGTCTTCTGCCGACCTTGCCAGTCTCACCCCTCAGCTTTTCACCTCCTTGCACATGACTCTCCAACCAGACTGGCAGTCTTGGATCCTCTCTGAGCCTCTGAGCCTCTGAGCCTTTGCAGATACAGTTCCCTCTGTTTGGGATACTATGCCTCCCTCCCCCCACCCCACTTTACCTGGCTAAATCTTAGGTATCAATCAAGTTTTAGGTCATATGCCATTTCCTCCAGGAAGCCCTGCCTTATGTTTCCTCCACCCCCACCCATCAGCCTGGGTTAGTTGCCCCTTATTTGTGGCTAAGCAACATCCTGTACTTCCCCTCTAGCACTTATCACGTTGTGTTGCAATTGCTTGTTTTCTGATCTGTTTCTCTTGCCCCTTCCTCATCCCTTTGAAGATGAGACTTTGTGTTGCCCACATCTATACCCCATGAACCTGGAGCAGCAGAAATATTTGTTGAATAAAATGATCTGGACCAGATCCCTTTAAAAGGACAAAAATTCAACCTTCTGTGCCAGCTTTACTAAAAGCAATGATTTCAGGCCATCATCATCCACCCTCCTCATCAATCCTCCTATTTAACAAGGTCTCAAGAAAACGAATGTTTATTGAGGGTCTACTGTATGCCAAGTACCAAGACAGACCCTTTACATGTAAAGCTGTTTTTACAATGAAAAGACTTAAAGCCTGGCTACATAGCACTTTGAAACTCACAGGCTCTAATGCCCAATCAGATAACAAACAAGCAAGGGGAAAAGTGTGATATCACAACGCTTTTCATCTCAGTAGTGGCAAAGAAATGTCAATAGAGGAGGACCCCACGTAGTACCAAGCTCCGAGTCCCTGTATCTTCAGTGCCTGGCAGGTGGCAGGAACACAGACAAGATTGCTTGAATGAATGAATGAGTGAATGTTTGAAGAGAGAACACAGAATGGACAGACTGAAAGCCTAGAAAACCCACACTTCTTCCTGGACCTGACCTAATATATTCCCTCCATCTCTTCCATGTGTTGACAAGCAAAACTGGACACTGAAGTATTTTTGTCTTGGGCAGCTGTCCACAATGCCAGCCGAGGCTGAGCCTTGCAGTTTCTGCTCGGACTCCCTTGACGACAAGGAAGATGAGAAATTTCTCATCCAGGAGGGAAAGAAAATAGATTTGGGGTGAACAGTTATCAGTCCCTGCCACAAGATACAAGAGCCTTCTTGCCGCAGCCAGTGACACTGGGTGGCCATGAGCTATCAGAGGATCACTGAATGCTCACTTGGGAAAGGCCCTAGGAGATCATTTAGTTCAATCCCTTGATGTTACAGATAAGAAGTGACTCCTTCACTGTCAAAGTTGTTTGGTGCTGGAGCCACTCAAGGGTGTCCAACCTTCTGGCGTCTCGGAGCCCCACTGGAAGAAGAGTTGTCTTGGGCCACACATTAAATACACAATCACTAATGAAAACTGATGAGCAATAAAAAAAAAGTTTTAAGTAAATTTACGATTTTGTGTTGAGCTGCATTCATAGCCATCCTGGGCTGCATGCAACCCATGGATTGGACACCCCTGTCAGCTTAATTGGTCATTGTTTTATCTGCAAAGTGGGTCTTTCAACAAGAGAACCTTATCTCCTTCATAAAAGTGCTGTGAAGTTCACATTTCAATGACAGAGAAGAAAGCCTTAAATACAATACAAATTAGGGTGATGATGAAAAATGATTACTACAATATTACTGAACCCAAATGATTCTTTACTCAGAAGCCTCTTCTGTGTCTTGTGGTCCCTAAGAGTCTTCCTCACCAGGAACTTTGGCTACCCCCGCATAACACTGCAAAATAATTTAGCTGGCCATTCATTTGAGAGGTGAAACTCTACTACCTTTGGTGAAAGACCAAGTACTAATTGTATATACGTGCAATTATTTAACCTTTTTGAGCTTTAGTTCTTTCATCAGTAAAATGGAGATGATAATGCCTACCTCTCTGGTGTGTTGCAAAGATTAACAAAAAGATGAAAACAACTTGATATAGTATCTAGCACCTAGTTGGGACCAAATAAGTGCAAATTTTTGTTCTTACAGAGTTGAGGTCCTTTCTGTAAATATTAGGGGACTATGACATATAATAATTGAGGTAATCACATTCTAAGGGGGCACTCTCAACATTTAATCAACAGACATAATCTTTTTTTAAAAAGATGTTGTTTACAGAAAGAGGAGAAGGGAGAGAGAAAGACAGGGAGAGAAACATGGATATGAGAGAGAAACATTGATCAGGTGCTTCTCCTACACACCCTTGACTGGGACTGAACCCAAAACCTAAGCTTTTGCCCTGACCAGGAATCAAAACCAGTGACCTTTCCCTTTGTGGGATGATGCCCAACCAACTGAGCCACACCAGTCAAAGCAAAATAATATAATCTTTTAAAAACATCTTCAATTGTTGAAGAAGGTGACTAGTATCCACAGATAAAAAGAAAAGCATCTGTTCCCAAGGGAGACAGAAAATAACAGCCTATGTGACAAGCTGGAGAGACAGAATGGGGGGAGAGTGGGGAGGGGGAGGCCTGGAAGGCTTGTTGAGTGAGTGATGGAGGGCTTCCCTGAGGAGGCTATCTGCTTCATGGAGAAGGAATAGAAGCTGGCCTGATAGAAGTGAAAGGTAATGCAAAGGTTCGAGGAAGCACATTTTCCATCATGAGGGGGAACTATTTTAGGCACTTCTGAGATAGCTACAAAACAAAAACCTTTAGCAAGAGACAGGGACAGGTGACTGTAGGGTTTTGATTGTATTTATTTTGCTAGAGATGGGGAGCCACTGAAGAATTTTGGGCAGGAAGATAATTCGAAAGGGGTGAGTGGAAGGTAGTGGGGGAGTAGCATCGCTGGTGTTCCTGAGTGCAGAAGTGAGGGCCGACTGGGGGAAGCCTGAGCCCAGCCCCTTCATTCATTTAGTCATTCAACAGATAGTTCCTGAGGGCCTGCCCTGTACCAGGCTGAATGCCAGAAGCTGGAAGTCAGGCAGTGAACAGGACTGGCAAGGTTTCTGTTCTCATGAAGGAACTGGCAATAGATAAACAAGTAAACAAGCAAAGAACCGATCAGATAAGTGCCACCTGGAAAATTAAACAAGGTGATAAGAGTCTCTAGGGGGCCTCCCCACCCCACCCTTCTGAATACTCTCCAAGGCTTCTCTTTCTAACTTTGATTTCCCTAGGAGGCTTTGCTCCCAGAAAAATCTCTATAGTAAATAATTAACCTAGCTCTATGGGTTTTTCCAATAATAAGCCTTGCCTGAGTGAGAATAGTTAGAGCTAGTCTTCCCTAGGGCCTGGTCAGCTTGTAATTCTTGCTTCAGGACCACCAATTTTGCGAGAAGTCTCAAGTCTAAAACTAGAGGAAGGTGACAACAACCTTGAGACCTTTCTTGACATGGTTCCCATAGCAACGTATGCCCCCTTCTCCTTAGCACCCCCATTATATCTCCTTTATTTATTTTTAAAAATATTTTATTTTTTTATTTTTAGAGAGAGGGGATGGGAGGGAGAAAGAGAGGGAGAGAAACATCAACATGTGGTTGCCTCTCACACATCCCCCACTGGGGATCTGGCCTGCAACCCAGGCATGTGCCCTGACTGGGAATCAAGCTGGTGACCCCTTGGTTTTCAGGCCAGCGCTCAATCCACTGATCCACACCAGCCAGGGCCCATTATAGCTCCCTTAGATGAGAAACATTGATAGTATGGTCGAGATTGTGCATTCTCCTCCTCTGAAAAATGCAAACAAAATGTTCTCACTTCTGCTGGACCCTTGAGGCCAAGCGTTCCTGGGAGTGAGGAGCTGGAGGTTGGCTCATCACCACCAGGGTTCACTGGTATGTATGTCAGAGCTCCTTAGTGCCAATGAGATTCAGGCCAAGAACAAAAAAAGCAAAGATCTTAAAAGTAGCCGAAGAAACAGGGAACTGAAAAAAGCAGATTTCCCAATGTGCCCTGTGGTCTTCCCCTGTTTGACACATTTACTCACTGTGAGGGTGTTTCTTTTTGGTTTTATTTTAAATGAAAACTTTCAAAGACACAGGAAAGTTCCCTGCACTTCAGGAAAACCTAGCTAAAGCCCCAGGAGGGCCTCTTCGATTTTGCCGGGCTTCCCTGGACTGTGTAGTAGTAGTCATAGTTTCCCCTTGGGGGAACATAGCAGTCAGAGACGACTGAATTAGGCCCCCTGCTTGGAGATATTTTTATTCTAGCTGGGGAGAGAAGATTCTAATAAAAACCTTTCTTTCTTTTCTTTATTTTTAAGTCTTTTTTTTTTTTTTAAAAAAGCAGTTTACACAGTACAAGGTGCTTTCACATTGCCGATCCCATCAAAATCATAAACTCAGAGCTGAAGGAAATTTAGAGATCAGCTTGGTGAGGGTGGCAAATGCCTGGCAGATATTATGCCACTTCCTAAACTCCTGTCTATGGTAGTAGACATTGTAAAGCAATCACTCACTCATTTTTAAAAAGATTTTATTTATTCATTTTTAGAGAGAGGGGAAGAGAAGGAGAAAGAGAAGGAGATAAATATCAATGTGTGGTTGCCCCTCGTGCACCCCTTACTGGGGACCTGGCCCACAACCCAGGCATGTGCCCTGACTGGGAATGGAACTGGCGACCCTTTGGTTTGCAGCCTGCACTCAATCCACTGAGCCACATCAGCCAGGGCCAATCACTCACTGATTATTGAACACATTTATTGGCTATATTATGTTAGGGATATAGCAGGAAACCAGACAAACTTGTTTGCTATTCTTACAGAACCCCAAGGGGAAGACAGACATTAAACAAATAATTGTATGCATGAAGAGTGTTTTTAAAAAGGCTGAGTACAGGGGCAACAAGGGCATTACACACCTGGAGGTAACCTAGGGTTGGAGCAGGGTCAGGAAAGGCCTCCCTGAGGAAGTGATGTTTAAGATGAAGTGTAGAGAATAAGGAAACTGAGTCTCTGAGAAGGTGAAAAGAAAACCCCAACAACCATTACGTGTCAATATGAAAGAAGGCATGGGTCAGGGCATCCTCCACTGCTAATTGCCCGGGTTTGTATACTAAATGGGGGTAGGCGTCCAGAGGGAAACAGAAGTTGGTCCAGACAGGCCTTAAAAAAAAAAAAAAAAAAAAAAAAAAAAATCGGTTGACAGAAGAAGAGGGCTAGGAGAGTTGAGCAAAGGTCAGATTTATTTATCCTCCCTTTTCCTAGGAATTATTCCCTCATCTGCTGTAATTTTGAAAAAGCCATAAATTATCTGCTACCTACAACGGGGTAGCAATTTGCAAGAATTCTTCATTTTCCTTGCCAGATAAGTATTATTTTTTCCCGGTTTTACAGATGAAAAAGAAAAAAAAAAAAGGTTTAAGAGGACTAGAGCTGTACTTTCCTCAACTCCTTACTGCCGTAAAGTCCCAAGAGTGAAGCTTGCTCTAAGAGTAATCAAAACTGGGAAAGCGACAGTAGAGAGTTGCCGAGGACTCGGCAATAGTGTTGGGGGACAGCGTCGGCACAGATGCCCCGGGTGTGTGGACAGGATTAGTCAGAAATCGGGTGGCGTGGGGGGAGGGCGCGGGCAAGTCGAGGCGCGAGCAGCGACGGAGAACGCATCCCCGAACTGCTCCAGGACTGCGCTGTCGGGAGGTGCCCGCTCTAACCACTACCCAGCCCGGCCCGGTTAATCATTTCCTGACCTTCCTTCCTCCTCTCGCCCTGCCCGCAGGATTGCCACATCCTCCGCCTCTCCTTGCTCGCTTCCTGGCCTTGCCGTTCCTTCGCCGGGTTTTATAGGGAGCCCCGACTCGGAGGCAACATTTGTAACCACCCCGGTGGTCCCCGAGGCCATGCCCCCAGAGGGATCGCAGGCTAGCTTGGGTGTATCTCCCGTTCAAACGGCTCCTTGTGGCTTTCCCTGGACGCCTTCCACAAAGGGGTCAGCGAATCGAGGATCCTATCTCGGCCCCAAGCCTTAACCTGTCACAGCCAGACTCGGTTTCCCCCGCGGTTAAAGAACAGAAAGGAAAAGTAACAGCCGCTGGCAGGGTAGTAGTGCGAGTTTTAAAAGAGGTATTGTGTGTGAAGCGCCTGGCTAGGGGACTGTAGGAGGCGTTTAACCAATGTTAGACCCCTTCCCTTTTCAGCGCCTGGTCGCCGGGACTTCGCGCTCTGCAAGCCCGGGTTAGGGCGCTCTCCCAACTTCAGTGTCTGCGAGTCCGCCCGTTCACTGGAGGTAACGCCAGGGCGCATCGCACTGACGGGGTTTGAGCTCAGGTTCGCGGGCTCCCAGGCGGCTCACGGAGGCCACGTGTCCCGGACCTAGAACCTGATTAGCGCCGCACCTGCCGCGGGGTGAAGACGGCGCCCGGACTGCTCAGACCTGTGAGGCCCGCTGGGCCTTGGGGGCCAGGCCCTCACCCTCTCTGAGCTTGTGTCTGGTTTAAAATGGGGGCCACGGGGCCTGTCTGCCAGAGTGGTTTCTATCTTCTCCTTCACACTTCATTGTGTGGCCAGATTTCCTACTGCGGTGTAGTAAAACCACCACACACCGAGCAAGATCTTCTAATCGCGAGCGCTCGCGGACCCGCGGGTCTCCTCCCGTCGCCCCACCCTTTCCGGGGCCCAGGGAAGCCGCGGCCGCCCGAGGAGGCAGAGTCGAGAAAGTCTTTTAGCAACGCAGCCTGACTCAGGGCCACCCGCCGGGACACTCCAAGACCCCACCCGGCGGTAGTGGACCGGGGCGGAGCTGGGCCTGAGGGCGTGGTCTACCCCTAGGAGGGGCGTGGCCGGCCTGGGAAGGCGGAAGCCCCCAACCTAGGGGTGGTGGCAGAACCAGGATCCTGGATTTCCACGTTCTCGGGAGCGGGGCTTCTGGAGACGGCGGGCGAGAAAACCCGGCGCCCGGAAGCTTTTGCTTTCTTTGACGCAAGGGCTCGGGACGCAGCCGCCGTCGACCGAGCGCCCAACGAGGAGCGACCCCAGACGGAGCCTTCAGAGTCCCTCCGCCCCCACCTCACCCGGTCCCTGAGCCTCGGTCCTCCTCGCCGCTCTCCTTGTGGCCATGGAGTGTCCGCACCTCAGCTCCAGCGTCTGCATCGCTCCGGACTCAGCCAAGTTCCCCAACGGCTCCCCGTCGTCCTGGTGCTGCAGCGGTGAGTACGGCCCTGCGGTGCACCCGAGGCCCCGGCTCTGCGGGGCCTGCCGTCTAGGGGTCGAGGGCGGCCGACGCGCGGACTTGGAGGGGGGGTGAGGACGAGCCGGGTCAGGCGGCTGGGGAGGGGTACGCGGTAAGGCTGGGGCGGGCGGCGCGCCGTGTGAAGCAGCGGCTACTCCTTTGTTTTCCGCGGCCAGACCGTCGGGCCGGTGAAGCAGAGGCCCGCGCCCTGCGGCAGCCCACTGGGGCCAAGAGCGCGTGGGGGCAGCGACCTGCTGGGACCCAAGCCCGCGGCTCGCGCCCCCGCCCCACCCTGCCCGGGGGCTGTGCTCGCCCGGGTCGCTGGCTTGGGGGCTGTAGCGGCGGGTGTCCCACAGGGCGGTCGCACGAGTTGCGTCCCGTCCTCGGCCGGACGGGAAAACCGCCGCTTTGCGGGGGCAGCTTTGTCTGGGTTGAGGGGAGCCCTGGGGCCCTTCGCCACTTCCCCCGGCCCCGCTTCCCATCGCTTGTCCGCGGGCTCGGGCACCCCGATCTACGCCGGGCGGGAGCTTTGAGCCTCGGGAGGTGCTCGGAACTCGGGCGGCCGAGGTCGGAGTCTTTCATCATCCAGGGAGGGTGAAGTTTGAGAACAAGCTGCAAGCTGAAAAGCTCGGGAGGCTGATCAGCAGCTGCTTTGGAAGCTCGATTGCCTTTCAGAGGTTTTGGGTGTCTGAAATTGCGTTGGGAGTCCCGAGTTCCTGTGCTGTGGAACAGTTATTAGGTTTATGTAATGCTTTTTGCATTGCTTAAGCAAATGAACTCCTTCGGCCGGGCCCGTTGGAAACCCCAGTGCCCTCTTATTGTCTGCCCTGGGGACTTAGGATCGCACCGGCCACAATGCTTTGATTACTTCCTGGTAGGGCCCTGGTGCCGCCGCTAGAGTCTTTGTTTATTAGATTTGAGATGATCAACGATAGCTTGGGTTGTACTGTAAAATTTGAAGGTGCACTTCAAAAATCTCAAGTTCATTTGAAGAAATATAGGGAAACGGCAGTGGTACGATTTAGCTGTGTGACATTGCTCGTTATGGGCTGGAGCTGCGGAGGCAGTTTAGAGAATGCCTTAACACTTTTGACAGGTTACTTCTTAAATGGTGATTATATCCTTGGAGAAAAACGTAGGTAACGCCACAAAGAAAAATGTGCTCTGGGATAAGGAATAGAAATAACCACGGTTCCGCGGAGCTCCCAGAGATTTGATGCTTTGCTTGCCTTTGTAACAGATTAATTTTTCTGCATGAAGCACTTATAGATTAATCAGTCAATTGGTTTTACAATGCAGTATTGCACTTCTTTTATGAGGGTACAGAAACTTGGTATAAATTAGGTGTTACATACAAACGTATCTTTCGCAGTAAATGTTGAGTGTGGAACAACACATAAAGTGTATCAAATTGCTTTACAAATTGGTTCTTGGTGCATTAGCTATAATTGTAGCTATAGCTGTGATGCAATAACTATATCTTTTAATTTTTTTTCCAAAAGAGATTTGAAAAAAATGACCAAAGTAAACACTAGGAAAAGCATACCTCATGAGGAATGATGAAATTACTTTTGCTCATCTGTTGTAGATAAACTAAAGGAATTCAAAGCGGACAGTTAACACACTTCTTTTTTTTTTTTTCCGGTGAAATCACATCAAATTTTAAAATGGCTTTACTGGGCACATGCATCTGAAAAAGGAAAAGAGTTTATGCAAAGGGCCGAGTCAGCCTTGCCTTAGTCAGGGAGCCCAGTTAACTCTGGAAAAGGGATGCAGAAAATTGGGCATTTCCTGAGCAACTTAAGTTAAAATGGAGCACACCTAAGAGACTTGTGTAGATAACAAGAACATGTCCAGCTGTAAGGGAGGGTTGATTTCTGTCCAAGAGGTAAGATAGCACCTTTGCATCTTGCATCATCTTTGGTCTCTGGCCTTGCTTTTTGAGGGTGGTTATAGTCATGCACTTGGATTTGTAGAACAATAAAGCCAGTTCAACTTTATGTGAGTTTTTTCTTCTGCCCATATTCTGCGAATTGAACCCTATTCATTTAGGCTCTCATTTTAACCTGTTGGCATCTCTCCATTGATAAAATCTAGTGTTATTATATTGAGCTTGATCTTGTTCTTGCCTGTCTGTTGTTTCAGTGATTAAATGGTTAGTAAATCTGTGAGTGCTTAACTAATTCATCATCTTGCAGGATTATATTAATATATTCTGATATTCTCTTCTTCTTCTTTTCTTCTTCTTCCTCTTCCTCATCCTCTTCTACTTCCTCATCTTCCTTTTTTTTGGTAGAGAACCAAAAGGGTAGCAGCCAATGTGTTGAATAATGCTGTGACTGGGCATTGAGTCCGATTACATTTCTTACTAAAGTAAGTAAGTAAATAAATAAATAAATAAATAAAATCTCTGTTTTGGCACTGGGACAATAAAAGTAATGCCATTGCCCTGTTTTCTTTGGAATTATACCACAGTGAAACAGCCTTAAGGCATCCAAGCAGTTGCAAAAGACCGACATCCAGGGTCCTATTAGTAGCAGTTCATCCTTGGACAAGCAGTTCTTTCCTGTGCTCATCAGTTTCAGGATGTCATCTGAAAAAAATGGTAATACTTCACAGGTTGCTGTTAGGATGAACAAGGAAATTTTCATGAAAAATGTTAAGAAACTCCTGTACACTATTCAAGTAATAGGAGGGTAGGTCAGAACATCTTTATAAAGAAGACTCTGACAATATAGAAAGCCCCTTAAGTAGGGCCTAGGATAGACTAGCTTCGTGCTGAATTATGCTTTCCAAGGAGATATATTTCTCAACAAGATTAGGGCGTGTAAGAAGTAATTATACTTCAGAATTAACTGGAGCTTCTTAACTATGGAAGGCACTTTGTTTCAGGTTATGTGATTGCTTACCACAGCTGTCCTCAAACTTTATGTTCTCAGGACCCCTTTAGGCTTAAAAATTATTAAGAACCCAAAAAGCCTTTGTTTGTATGGCTTAGGTCTATTAATGTTTGCTGTACCAGAAATTAAACGAGAAAAAAATTTAAAAATACGTTTATTAAATCACAAATAACAATGATTAATCCATTACCTGTTAACATGAGTGATAGTTTTTGTAAAATAACTGTCTTTTCAAAACAAAATTTAGTGAGAAGAGTGGCATTATTTTATATTCTTACAACTCTATTGTGTGGCATAATAGAAGACAGCTGGATTTTCATATCTGCTTTTGCATTCAGTTTCTGGATATATCACGCATCATGTACTCTCTGGAAAACTGCACTGCATACTTGTGAGAGAATGAGGGTAAAAAAGAAAAGTAACATTTTAATATTATGAGAATTGTTTGACCTCAAGTACCCCCTGAAAGGGTTTTGGAAACTCTCAGAGGTCCAGGACCACACTGTGAGAACCCACTGATACAGGGCTACGGGAACAGCTAAGGACACCTGCTCTTACTAAAATAGCTTTTAAGTGTTACAGAAATCCTTAAAACTTTAAGGCTAGCAACAGTTAGGGCTTTGTGGAGACTTACAGAGCTTTTGAAATCTGTTAGCTGGGCAACAGATCATGGGGTCCTATAGTCCTATGTTTCAGAAAAAGTCTAATCTAGCTGCGGAGAGACAGGAAGCTAACTGGTTAGAAGATAAATCCATGTTGTGGTTTAAGGTAAATGTTGAAAATAGCAACGTCCTAATAAGGTAAAAGCCGATTTATGTCTAATCTTTGCTAAAGGCATTCACGTTTTAAATGAGAAAGTTTTACATAAAAACTAGGACATTCTCTCAAGCTTTTTGTTGTGTGAACATACCAGATGTTATTTTCAGAAGCTGGAGGCTTGGGCATTTCTTATTTCTGTGGATAAAAGTTGAACCAGTAGCAAAATACAGGGGAAAAAAACACAAACTGTTCAAAAAGATCCCTAAATACAACTGTTTTTAATAACCAAGAAAGGCCAAAGACCAAGCATTTGGACATGGGTTTGGGTTAGCCAGTTAAATTGGAAATATTTTAATAGCACAGGCATCAGAAATTTTTCCTGGTTAATCTTCAGAGTTGTGTATGCCTCTTTATAGGTTTCCAGTACATCCTTCCCCTCATATTGCTCAAGAAAAGTAAGTGTAGATCAAGTAAATGTTCTGTAGGTTTGGGTGGATAATGGAGATAAACCCCTTTTTTGAATATCCATTTATTAGGATGAGGTACTGATTATTGAGTCCTTGTAAGTGGTAATGCGTTTGTAATTTGTGACAAAGGTGAGAAGTCACCTTAACGGAGCAACAGGTTATTTTGTGTCATATTTCTCCCTCAATGTACATCTAAAGAGGACTCCTGTATTCTCAGCAGACAAAATTTTCTAGATAGGATCAGTCATTTGTTCCCTAGGTCAAATGCATTTACTGCTTTTTAGTAACACTCTGTGAACTATTTGTTAAATGCCTAGAATATAATAACAGTAACATGTGCTTAATGAATGAAGAAACTTTCTTCCATTTAGATTGTGGTTGGCATGGTCTTTAACTTTATGTTGAATATAATTGTGAAGTAAGTGAGCTTCCCCTCAGAATGCTTTCACCAGCCCTTACTCCCAGTATTTTGCTCTGTAAACTTTGACTGGATTGTGAGCACATGACCCTCTGCAGTGTTGTTAACACAATGAATTTGTAATTCTTTTGTCATTCTGTGTTTATATAGATGGGCAGGTGGACATTGGAGTAGTAAATGTGGATGAGGTGGTTAAAAATCAGTGGACAGGTGGTACTTTTTTCACATTAATTCTAAAGATTAATATTTTAATTTTAGTTACTGTTCTGAAATACTTCAACTTTTTTGGTAATATTTGTAAGCTTGAGCCAAATGTAATTGCTTTTCTAGCTTTTCTGGCAGTATTCAGTGCTCACAACCACCCCCCAGAACCCTTATTAAGCCATATTTCCTCTCCATATTTGCATAGTCTCTAAATAATTGGTAGTAGATGTGAAAGAGCTGGAATTTAGAATGTGCTCCATGCATATGTTTGAGGAGGCTGCAGCCTAGGGATTGAATTTAGTATTTTGCTGCTGTGAAAAAGTTTTGACACATTAATCAAAAGTTATTTTCTAAATAGTCTTCTCCATCGTATACAAAGAATACCCTTCACAGCCTAAGCAGAAGAAAGGACGGGGTTGAGGGGAGAGCTTGAACTCTTTGTTTCAGTTTCCCGTTAATCCTTTTTTCTCAAAATAATTCATTCTCATTATTCTTTGCTTTTAAGCATTAGCCTTAGGCTCTTAGAACATTCTACTTTTTCCCTGTTGAAATTTATCCTTCTTTACTAGAATATAATAGATTAATTTTGGATCTTTCAAATTAGATTTAGAGATACTTAGATTTTTATAGTGTTTGTAGCTCAGTAAGCAGAACAGTGAATAATTGAGTTTGTAGCTCACTGAGTAATTTAAATTTCTGTTTTAAAATTTAATTGAATCTTTCTTCCATCAGGGAGTAATTTACATGTACATTTCCTTCTAACCTGCTTTTTTTTTTTTTCTTTTTGAGCTCCCCCTCCCCTTCTTGAGCTATTTTATATGTTTTCCTTTTTTAAAAAAACATACTAGTCTCCTTTGATTAAGCTATAGTTTCTGACCAACCTGCCTATGGGTTTTGTATTCATCCTAGGCATCAGAATAGACTTGGGCAGGTAGTTTATCAGTATTTGAAGTAGAAAGTGTTTAATGTGTTTTAGTGTTTTATGTTTATTCATAGCTCCTTTCAATTGAGAGCAACTGCATCTAGGTGTTTTAGTAGAGCTTTCCTGGACAGATGGCTTATAAGGAAGTACTTAGATTCTCAGCAGGGACTAGTACTTTTCAGAGGGTGTATTTCTGATGAAGCTTACCTTGATTGACAGTTTAGAATGCTGAAAATAGCATTAACAACAGTGACAGCTTGTTCATCTTACCTAGAATTGTTTTGTGCCAAGACTACTCAAGATGCTCTGTGATTTGCAATAGCCTGTTTTGAGAATGTAGGTAAGAGTAGGTATTTTTCAGATTGAAGGGAAATTTACCTAAAAATTTTCCTTGGCAGTTGTATCCTAAAATTTTTGGGGTTGTTGAATGAACTTTGGCTTAGAAGCTTGTAAATAGAGATCATCTTTTAACTGCTATGAGCCCACAGATGTTAGTATCTATAGTAATTCCAGATGTTTTCTCATCTATTAGTTTTCCTGAGTAGGAGGAGAACTGAGAACAGCATAAAGTAACTTCAAAGCAATTTGCTAGCATTTAATCCTAATTTAATTAACTGCCTATCCTTGTAGTTTTTCTTGTTTTATAGATTGTGAAACTGAGACAGATTAAGAGAGTTGCTTAAGATGCTTGGGGGCGGGGGGTTGGGTAGTAGACTGAGAGAGCCCAAAGCTTAAATTCAAATGCCATTCAAACCTTACTTTTCGGTTTGTCTTTACTTTGTCACCCAGTAACTTAATGCTTGATAATTTAAAGGATTTAAAGTGTTTGGAAACATATTTGAAATAATTCCTTTGAAGATTCTTGGCATGAAAATACATTTTAAATTTCACATTTTGAAAATAATTTATTTAAATTATGCATCTGATTAGCTCTGCCATCCCCTGTTTATTGATTAAAGTACAGGCACTTTGGGACCAGATTGGTAGTACAATTGGTATGAAACTGTTTTTTGAATGTCTTAACTTAGAGTTTAGCCCTGGTGGGTGCGGCTCAGTTGATTGGGGGTCATCCTGTAGGTGGGGCTGGGGGGAGTTGCTGGTTTGATTCCTGGTGGGGGCACATGCCTAGGTTTTGGGTTTGGTTTCGGTTTCCTGTGAGATGCTGAGGATGGATGTGTCAATGGATGTGTCTCTCTCACATTGATGTTTCTCTCCCCCTCTTTCTCCCTCCCTTCCCTTCTTTCTCAGAATAAATAAATGGAATCCTGGGGGTGGGGGCAGCCTTCCTTATAGTTCAGATCTAATTTTTTTGTGGGCTATCAACATTCCTTGAGATATAAAAAAACTAGCCTTCACAATATAGCTGTAGATAAAATTCAGTTAGCTTTTGGCTATTTTTAAAATGTGTTTCTGTTCTTGAAGTTGCTTCCTCCCATTTTTTTCATTTCATTTCTGGTAGAGGAGATGATTCTTCTTGGAGGTGGTTTGTTGCGGGGTGGGGGAGAAAGAAAATTCTTTAGATACTGGATTTTGCATTTCCTCTGGTTATTGGAATCTTTGTGTTAAGACAGTGTACTTTGTTGATTCCATTTAGTTATAGTCTAAGATTTTCCAGTTGTCTTCCTTGTATAAGTTAATTATAGTCTTTAGACTGCAGAGCTTAAAACACATTTCCCTCTCTCCTTAAGATACACTGAAAATTAGGTATATAAGTGCTATTTACAGATGTATAAAATGCAAATGAGCTTAGAAAGGCAATTTCAGGTTTTGAAAACTATTGAAATTAAACTTGGACTTTGAAAAATGAAGTTTATAGTTGTATTAGTTGTTTGTGCTAGCTAAATTCTTCACAATTCAATAATTGCTACCTAATAAAATTTCGTAAGATCTTTTTGAAGAGGGAATTGAGAGTTTATTTTTAAGGAACTAGCTTGTATCTCTGAAAAGAGTACAACCAGGTGGATTTTATCTGGAGACTTTCTACTCTTCTTTATGATTGAAGAGCTCTACCAGTGTGCTGTTTTCCATTTTGAGTAAATATTCTGTCCTGATATTTTTCTTCGTTCTAGCTGGGTTTAAGACAGCCCCGTAGAAAGCTGCTTTCCTATTTATCCTTGACCCACCTAAGAAGCCTCTTAATTTTATGGACTGTTCTTGTACTGTCTCATCTCCAGGAAGAACAGGCTAGTGATTAACTGCTCTTCCTGCAGGTTTAATTTAACTGATTATAAGATAGTACACTATTGTTTTAGCTTATTTAAATCTGTCCTTACTGACCATACTCAGGTTTAAAAAAAAAAAGATTATTGTCCATTCCTTTGTTTTGAACATTTGTTGCACAATATTGGGATTGCACTGTCTTGATCAAAACTTTGAAGATCATGGTGAAATTTTTAGGAAACAGATTTCTGTGATAGAAGGTTCCCCAAGATAATCAATGAGTAACATATTAGAGAAATGTTCTGATATAATATTTTTAAAAAAGAACTTCGGTATGAGTTTAAAAGTCTGGCTGACATGTTGGGTTACTCAAAAAGTCCATAACATTTTTTTTCCATTAAAATAAAAGACACATTTTTAATTTTCACCAATAACTATTGATTTGGATATTTTGAGTAAGTCAGCTACCTCCCGCTATTGGCTTCTAGTGGGTAGAACCCAGGGGTGCTGCTGGACATCTTCCAGCATGTAAGACAGCCCCACAGCGAAGACTTATTTGGCCAAAATGTCAGCAGGACCAAGACTCTTCGCAAACCACTTTTGACATGTTTGATCAATCACAGCACCTTCTCTATACAGTGCACAAATCTTGTTTTGGATTTCTGTTGTGTTTTTACCTTTCTTGAAATAATCAAGCATAATGCACCAAAAATATTGTGTATCTTCTTCCAACTTCAATATTAAAATGTCTACATAAAAATTCACCAATTTTGATGTTTTTAAAAAATGCACACTGATAGGGCAGCTGTCACAATACAATCTAAAAATATTGTTTCAAATGAAGTTAAAGACAACTAAGTACTGCTAGAGCCATCTTGTGGAACAAACTAAATGAACTTTTTGGCCAACCCAATACTATTAATTATATATATGTGTGTATATATAGTTATCTAGTAGCATGTCCTTTGACTTAATTTAGATTAACTCTAGTGTCCACCTGAATTATTCTGACTGTTAATAGATGTGTTAATATTGGAGAAATTGCTCTGCAACAACTAAGAACTCAAGCTTCACATTATGTGTACGAAGTACCTGCCAGAGCTCAACACTCATGCCATGAGAATTTAACTCTGAGAGCTTAGCCGCATCAGCTTCATTTCGGTTATTTCAAGCATTTTGTTTGTGTATAGCCTTTTTAGAGCCTCATGTAAAAAATATTTTTTCAGCCTTTTGTGTTTTCTTTCTTTGAATAATTAATAGAGATTCTTGGGGAAATGTGTGTCAGATTTTTAAATTGCATCTATTGGTTATAAATAAATTCCAACTCTAGGTTTTTGTTAAATAATTAGAACAGTGGTTGGAGTTTGCAGGTGCCTTTTTTTTTTTTTTTTTTTTGTAATATTGGGTATCTAGCCCTTTAAGCAGAATATAAGTCTGTGCCCAGTTTACATATATTTTTCCCACTCTTTCGTAAATAGTCCCATTGACTTTAAAAGAGTAAAGAGTTTACCAGTACACCAGTAAGTACACATGTGGTTAACTCCCCCCTTAGCCACTCCCCCCACACTTTGTGCTTTAGCACTAACCTTTATTATGTAATCACAAAAATCTAGGAAGAGAATTGTACAATGCAGATATTAAACATTGTTTTCTGAGTGAAGTCTGATAATAAGAGGTCTCTAAACCTCTTAATTATTTTATTTATTTATGGGATGAGTGCTTCCTATAAAAATATATACATAAGAATCTTATATTGCTATTCAATACTTGCTATTGTCTTGAAATAATGGTTGTGTGGTGTTTAGATTTATGACTTGATTTGTTTCTTTTGAGGATCCCACTACTGTTTAACCTTGGCTTTGCTTACTCAGGTTGTTAGCAAAAGCATGGAATTGCATCAGATCTTGCTACACTAAATAAATGGAAATAATGGATGTCAGAATTTTTCTTAAGTGATTCATGGCTTTGTGTTCATTCTCCACATAATCAGCTTCATAATGGAAGTTATTTTTGAAACAGTGTAAACTGGTAATTTTTCTATAGTTATTTGTGTCTGGTCTTTCAAAGGCAACCATGGCCCATTTTGACTCTGATTTTGTAATCTACTTTGGCTTTAATAGTTTTAATTCTCCACACTACCCTTTACCCTCATTTGGAGGTGGGGGCACAAGTCCAGTATTCAGCTGAAGACTGGTAGAGGAGGTGTAGCATAATAGCTTCACTAGGTGTTTTTCCCCAAACTAGGTCTGACCAAGTCTGAGATTGTGACGGAATAAATAATAACACATTTGTTTAGTGCTGTGACGGAATAAATAATAACACATTTGTTTAGTGCGTTACAGTTTTTGGGAATATGTAGTTTCACATACATTGTTTCCATATGTTGTTTTCATCAGATATTGAAAACTGATTTCCAAAGTCCATTTCAAAATAAGAGTAAAATGCTTGAACCGGTGAGGGGACTAGCCTTATGCAGCAGAATGTGCCTCTTTGTGGGAAGTCAGCAGGACCAGATGCCCTCTCTTTTCTGGCTCTGTAGGTATCTGGATCTGTTAACATATAGATGACAAATTTTGGCCAGCTTTGAAATTACATTCTCTAGTGGAGGACACATACCATTAGCTCTGCAAATTAGCGTTGCAGTATATAGTAAATTGGCCCCAAATCATAAATCACTATTGTAATTTTTATGCCATGTAATGGATTTTAGTCTTTTTTTTTTTAATTAAAAATGGTTTGGGCAGTCTCACAAATTGTTATGACTATTACATCAATTTGCCTTTTAAAGATTAATTCATGCTTTCAAAAATAATATATATAAACAGTAAATCATAGTATCAAAAGGTTTAAAATAGAACAGCAATCTTCCTCCTTCCCCTCTACCCTCAGTCCCACTGTCCACAACCATGTTAAGCTCCATTTAGCTTTCTCGCTCATATTTACCTGTGCACTTCTAAGTAACACACTGTTATTTAACTTATCAATTCTAGGCATTATGTCTTGACATGCTGCTATGGTAAATGAGGACATTCATGGCTGCACCACCCTTCCCTCTGCCCCTCTACATTTCTCTGTGTAATTTGATTACAGGTTCTGGTTAATATGGTGATTGCTGTTTCTTTCTTGTTCAACATTTTATTTTTTCTTGAGTAAATAACTGCCTTTTTAAAAAGATCTTAATTTATTTATTTTTAGAGAGAGGGACAGGGAGAAAGAGAGGGAGGGAAGCATCCATGTGTGAGAGAAACATGGATCTGTCTGCTGCCTTTCCCACAGGCTCCAAGCCCCAGCCCGGAGTGACCTGCAACCCAGGCATGTGCCCTGACAAGGAATCTAACTGGTGACCTTTTGCTTTGTGGGAGGACACCCAACCAACTGAGCCACACCAATCGGAAATAATTGCCTTTTTAAAAAATTGCTTAGTTCACTTTCTATGTGTTTTCTCCCAGGTGTACCTATAAATCTGTTAAATGTCTGTGAATATTATTTTGCAAGCACCTAAACAGATAGATAATCTCTTAGCACTATTTTTTTCTGAAGACCTCTTTCCTAGAGCCATTTTGCTCCTATTTGAACTAATTGTTCTCTAGGCCCACTGGACAGTTATCCTGATTCCCTGCTGTTCTCTCCTATTTCCTGGATCCCATGACTTTCGCTTTCTTGGTTTATTAAACTGTTTTGCTGGAGTACATCACTGAGCTTCTTCTCATGGGAGATTACTTTTTGACCCCATGCAAGTCTGATACTTTTATTCTACCTTTATACTTAATTGCTTGGCTGACTATAGACCGGGGCCTGAGACCGATGCAGGTCTGCGGCCTATTAGGAACTCAGCCAAGCGAAGCTCCGCTGGGCTCCGCCTCCTGTTGCCCCGCCCCTCCCCCCACCCTCAGCGGGCAAGTGAGCTCTGCCTCCTCTATCCCCCCAACCCCCATCCATCCACCGTGGGTAAGCGAGGAAAGTTCACCTGAACTCCGCTTCCTGTCCCCCCTCCCCGCCTAGAAAGGTTGGGGACCGCTGTTGTAGACTATTAGAAAAGATTTTTCTTTTAGAATTTTGAGAGTCCTGTTCTGTTTTTAGGCTTCCAGTGTTGCTTTTGAGAAACCTGATGCCTTTCTGATTACTGTTTGTTCATACACACACAGTATATCTTTTAAGCCTTTTTCCTGGAAGCTATTAGGATATTCTTTTTATCCTTGGTTTTCTGAAATTTTAAAATGATGTGCCTTGGCATGAGTAGTTTCCTTTATTATGATGGGTACCCAAGGGACCTTTCAATCTATACATTTGATAGCACACTTATTCTCCCATATTTACTTCTTCTAGTTGGTACTTTTTCTTTCTGGAACTGCTATTAAGTGAATGTTGGGTGTTCTGGGTAGAACCCTTAATATTCTGTCTTTTGGTTCTAGTTCTGAGATATTTTCTTGATTTTTTTTTCCTCTACTCTTCTATTGAATTTTGATAATCATATTTTTAATTTTCAAGAGCTTTTTATTTTTGTGACCCTTGCTTTTTCATGCATTCTGTTGCTGTTTTGTGTATCTTCCCTTATTAGTCCAGGGTTTTTGAGTTTGTTTGAACATTTGCTGTGCTATGTACATTGTTCCCATTTCCTCTGGGTTCTTTTTCCTTTTAAAATGATCCTGTCAGACTGGAGGTTTTCTTCAAGGATCTGTTTTATTTTTGTCTTTTCAAACAAGAGTGAGGCACTAAAAATCTCTGAAAATGGGTGGGGCTTGTCTACGGTGGACTTTACCTTGAGATGAAGGTCCAAGCCGCCTTCTTCATTGGAGGAAGTACTCAAAGTGTCTGTATGGAGATTTTTTGAAAGCATCATTTAGTTTTTCTGTCTTCCCTCTTGGTACTGATGTCCTAATACTAGGGTGCAGGAAGTTCTCTTCAGTAGTTGTTTGTTATGGCCCTTGGACCCTTGTTTTCAGCTCCATCCCTGCCCTTGCTGTTGGCTGTGCCATTGTCCCTGAGCCGCCTTCTGTCTGCATTCTTCTCTGCTGGCATTTAGACTAGTTTCTTTTGCACTGTTAAGATTGTTACTGCTCTTCTAACTTCTTCCTGACTTCTAAAAACGTGTTGAACTCTTTTGTCTGCTTTTGAACAAGCCTCACATGCCCTCTTTATCCTCGTGGGTTAACATCTGCTTAATTCCTCTATTGTCATTTATGTGGGATGTTAGGAAAGAAAGGAGATAAGGGAGAAGTTGGTCTGCCGAGCTTAAATTGGTGCCTATTTTTAGATGAAATATTTCTAATCCAGTTTGTAGGGCAAAATGCTCTGCCCTATCAGAAATAGATCTTCTTAGTTGTCATTCAGAAAGTTAAATCACTAAAACTGAAATTTTACATTACTCTATTTGAGTAAAAGTTCAAACTCTGATTTACCTTCTCATGTACAAAGCAAAATATTGTTGCTGTTACCAGAGTCAGCAGAGATAGTAGGCAAGCGAGAGGGTTTGACTCTGCTTGGGAAGCCAAATCACAAGCCAGACTTTGAATATGTAAAAGAAACAGTTGTAAGGTCATTTGGATCACTTCAATTAATATGTTGTAATATTTTTACTGGATTAGTTTATCATCTGTCAGTAAGGGAAGTTAATGCCAGGTTTATAGGACTCTTTATCTCTGTGCATTGTTTTTTTTTAACCCTTTCTCTTGTATTTTAGTAAAGTATGTTCTTAATTGGAAGTAAAAAATAATTTTTCTCTCAAAAAACCTTTTTGTTTTAGTATAACAGTTTCACACTTAAATATTGCTAAGAATAGTGCAAAGAACACTCATGTACTCTAATTTAGATTCACCAATTGTTAGCATTTTGCCCCATTTGTGTTATTACTTACAAATGCACCTTCTGTTTATATCCCCTTCCCTAGTAATTTAGATATAATGCTCATTATCTATAAATACTTTAGTTCTTTTCTTCAAGAACAAGGACTTTTTTCTTTTTGAAAGTATATTTTATTGATTATGCTATTACAGTTGCCCTTTTTTACCCTCCCATTTATTCCCCTTTGCCCTGCATCCATGCCCCCTCCAGCATTCCCCCATCTTGATTCATGTCCATGGTTTGTACATGTAAATTCTTTGGCTTCTCCATTTCCTATACTGTTCTTAACCTCCCCCTGTCTATTTTGTACCTACTATTTATGCTTCTTATTCCCTGTGTTTTCCCCCATCTTCCTCCCTCCTCTTCCCTTCTGATAACCCTCCAATGATCTCCATTTTTGTGATTCTGCTCCTGTTCCATTGTTTGCTTAGCTTGTTTTTGTTTTTGTTAGGTTCAGTTGTTGATAGCTGTGAGTTGTCATTTTACTGTTCATATTTTTTATCTTTTTCTGAGATAAGTCCCTTTAACATTTCATATAATAATGGCTGGGTGATGATGAACTCCTTTACCTTTACATTGTCTGGTAAGCACTTTCTCTGACCTTCCATTCTAAATGATAACTTTGCTGCATAGAGCAATCTTGGATATAGGTCCTTGCCTTTCATGATTTTACTTCTTTCCAGCCTCTTCTTGCCTTCAAGTTTTATTTCGACAAATCAGTTGATAGTCTTACAGGAATTACTTTGTAGGTAACTCTCCTTTTCTCTTGCTGCTTTTAAGATTCTTTTTGAGATTCCTTATCTTTAAACTTGGGTAATGTAATTATGATGTGCCTTGGTGTGTGCTTCCTTGGGTCCCGCTTTTGTGGGACCTCTGAGCTTCCTGAACTTCCTGGAAGTCTATTTCCTTTGCCAAACTGGGGAAATTTTCCTTCATTATTTTTTCAAAGAAGGTTTCAATTTTTTACTCTTCCTGTTCTCCTTCTGGCACCCCTATGATTAGAATGTTGGCATGTTTGAAGTTGTCCCGGAGATTCCTAAGCCTCTCCTCATTTTTTTGAATTCTTGTTTCTTCATTCTGTTCTGTTTGAATGTTTATTTCCTCCTTCTGGTCCAGATCATTGACTTGAGTCCCAGTTTCCTTCCCTTCACTGTTGGTTCCCTGTATATTTTTCTTTATTTCACTTTGCATAGCTTTTACATCTTCCTCTATTTTGCAACCATACTCAACCATTTCTGTAAGCATCCTGATTACCAGTGTTTTGATCTCTGCATCTGATATGTTGGCTAGCTCTTCCTTGCTTAGTTCTGTTTTTTGGAGTTTTGATCTGTTCTTTCATTTGAGCCATCTTTTTTTCTGTCAGTGCACCTGTTATGTTTGAAGAGGTGGAGCATTAGGTAATCGCCAGGGTGTGGCAACCCATGTTACTGCTGTTGTGGCACTGTATGTGGGGGAGGGGTTAGAGAGGGAACAATGCTGTTTTGCTCCACTCTCTGTTGGCTTTCAGTCACGTCTTCCACCTCCCACAAGCAAATTGGGCCCTTCTGGTGCTGATTCTCAGATGGGTGGGCTTGTGTACATTCTAGGACATGTAGGTCTCTCCAAAGAACTCCCCTGTGAGGCTGGTAGTTTCTTCTGCCACCACAACCCCCACAGACTTTTACAGCCAGAGGTTTTAAGGCTTTCTTTTCCCCCACTGGAACCCTGAGTTGTGTGGTCTGTCTCACTTCCCAGTTGTTCCTCCCAGTTCATCTGCATGCAAATGTGGGGCCACCTGGTCCTCTAGCTGCCACATCCTCTTTGCCCCAGTTGCCTGTCTCTGCCCCTCCTACCTACTGGTCTGTATGAATGTTTCTTCTTTAACTCCTTGGTTATTGGACTTCCATACAGTTTGATTTTCTGGCATTTATGGTTGTTTTTTATTTTTAAATTAATTGCTGTTGTTCTTTTGGTTGTGCGAGGAGGCAAAGTGTATTTACCTACACTTCCATCTTGGCCAGAAATTGAGGACTTATTTTCTTCAACAAGCACAGAATTTTGGTCAAAATCGGGACATTTAATTCTGATATAATAGTATTATTTAATGCACATTTCATATTCAGATTTCTCTAGTAGTCCAAATTATTTTTTTATATAGTGTCCTTTATAGTTGTTTCACTTTTCTATTCCCCCTTTCACCTCCCACAGATCTAATCCAGGATCATGCATTTCATTTTATTGTCATAACTCTTTAGTCTCCTTTAATCTGGAATGGTTCCTTAGCTTTTGCCTTTTACACTTTGATATTTTTGAAAAATGTAAGTCAATGAATTTATACAGTATTCCTCAATTTTAGATTTTCCAATGTTTCCTCATGAGAAGATTCAGGTTATGCATTATTTTAGTAGGAATACTACAAAAGTAATATTGTGCCTTTTCAGGGCATATATCAAAAAGTATATGATGTTGGTTTGTCTCATTTTTGGTGATGTTAACTTTGATTATTTAAAAATTGGATTTATTGGGGTGACATTGGTTGATAGAATTATATCAGTTTCAGGTACACAGTTCTATCATACATCTTCTGTATATTGTATTAGGTGTTCGCCACCCCAGGTCAAGTCTCCTTCCATTACCATTTATCCCCTCCACATGCCCTCTTCTACTCCCCCCAACTCCATTTCCCCGCTGGTAATCACCATGCTGTTGTCTATGAGGTTTTTTTTTTCCCCCTTAATCCATTCACCTTTGAATTTTGAACTTAGTTTATTAAGGTAATATTTCCAAGTAACTTGCCACTGTAAAGTTACTATTTTTCTCTTTGTTATTAGTAAGTAATTTTGTGGGAGACACTTTGAGATTTTTATATACATACACATACACATATATATGGTCTGTCTAGAAGGTATCCAGCCATGTACTGTAAAAAATAGACACATGTATTGAAGAAAATATGAGATACAAGAAACAGCCTTTAGAGGACGATGATGCCTCAGTCCCCTTCAAAGTAGGCACCTAGGGACCTTACACACTTGTCCCAATCACTGTCATCTGCCCTATCATAGTTTCCTGAATCTCATTGATGGTCTGGAATCTCTTCCCTTTCAAAGGTAATTGTAGTTTTGGCAAAAGCCAGAAGTCACAGGGCACTGAGTCTGGGCTGTAGTGGGGCTGAGTCACCTGGGTAATTTGATACTTCACCAGAATCTCTGCATAAGATGTGATGCATGAGTGGGTATGTTGTAGAGATGAAGCTGTCAATCACCAGTTGCCCCATAGCTTTGAGGCCTTCTGGATCATTGGAATAGTTTCTGCAGAGGAACGTTCCAGTTTAACCCAAAATTTGATGAAGGTTTGTTGCTCTACTCACTCAGTCATTTTGAGTGTGACAGCCACACAGTACTCATGCTCACTCAGTGGCATCTACCACTCCCACTGACTAGTACAGTGAAGTCATCATTGTTCATGTATGTGCATTCCAGTCCACTCTCCTTGATTGCTAGGTTACATTGATGTTCCTCAAACCATTCTTGTTATATTAACAATGGCTGGACTTTTTCTGGACAGACCTCATACACACACATACACACACACACAGGGTGGGACAAAACTAGGTTAACAGTTGCTCATATGGAAAAAATACAGTAATTAACAGTAATACCAGAATAAACTATTTCATGTACCCATAGCTGCAAACCTACTTTTGCCCCCATATGTATATGTATGTATGTATGTGTATATATGCATGTGTACACACACACACACACATCTCCTGTTCCTCACCAAACTTTCACCCAGATTTATCATGCATTGATGATTCTTGACTGAATCAGTTATTATTAGGATGGTTGTAAGATGTTGATCCTCTAACTCATATTTCTTCTAAACATGTTAGTTGGTATTCTATAAGGAAGAGTTTTCCTTGCTCCCATACTTGTTTATTTACTCATTTATTTTATTAGTATGGACTCAGATTTTAATTTTATTCTGTGATATTTTGTTATTTTTTATTTTGAAGTTCAAATTGTCTTAGATTTGGCTGTGGGGAACCCCTAGAGCCATAATTTTGACATGTCCTGATTGTTCTTTGAACTCTGTCTTAGTTTGTGGCACAGGAAGATGTTCTGGGCTCATCTTGTACTCAGCCTGTCCCAGCCTTGCTTGTAATCAGCCATTTCTCCAAGTGGCCCTCATTCCTTTTAGTTGGGAATAATGTTTATAAACTAAGATCTCTCAGCAGATAAGAACTAAGAAATATAAATAAAGACATGTCTATACCTCTGTGTGTGTATGAAGCCAGTAGTTTATATTGATGCCTATAATTCCAGTTCAGCCCACAGATCTCATCTTGCCCCTTTCCTTATTTGTCATACCCATCTCCGACATTGAGGATCTAGTTTCCATTATCCCCAACATATGTACTCATTTGCTCAATGCCATAATCAGAGAAAGTAGTTCCAGAACAGATAACCCATACTATTGCAAAGAAAACCCTTTACAACTAGAGTTTAATATTTCTTTACAGGTCTTTTTGTAAGTATGTATACTGACAATATCCAAAGTATTATGTTTGAAGTTACTTGGGTTAGTTTCCCTCCTTCTTTTAATACACTTACATTATTTATTTGACATACAGTGAAATTCATTTGTGTTTGATTCCCATTTTAGATTTTTTCACCTCATCCTTGCTGATTTTAATTTACATTTTGAGTACGTAAAACATTAGCATGGTTCCACAAGTTAAAGCTATACCTAGAAGTGTTACTTCCCTACCTTCCACTCATTCCCACTCATACCTTGTAGACAACCAATTATTCTGATTTATACTTCTTGCATCTCTTTTTGTAAAAAAAAAAAAAAAAAAAAAAAAGGCAGATATGGGGTCATTTCTTATTTTCTCTTACAAAAGGTAGCAAACTGAGTGTACTCTTTTGGACTTTGCTTCTTTCACTTACTAGTACATCCTGGATAGTACTCTGTGTTTGTAGAAATTTTCCTTATTATTACTTTTAGTAGTTTCATAGTACCCCCATTTGTGGATGTGTCGCAGTGAATTCAGCCATTCTCCTGTGTCTGGGCATGTAGGTTGAATCCAATATACTATAGTTGCAAATAATGATACAGCTAATAGCCTTGCATAAATACATTTTTGTATTTTGAGTATCTTCAGGAAAGATGGAAATTTTTAACTTTTTAATTGTATGAGCAGTAATATGTAAGTGCTTTTATAAGAATACATCAAGATATTTGTCTGTCTACTCCCATCTTCCCATTACTGTGGCCTTAAAAATGTATTCAAGGCCTTTGAAGTGAAATACTTTATTTCAGTTACTTTTCTATCTGGGAAACATTGAAATCAGAGACCTGGAAGTGGCTGTGGAAACTATTTTTAGTCAACAGTAGCTAATCATATGCTCTGGATCCAGGTTCATTGTAAGCAGTTGGCTGTTGCTTGTACATATTCATCAATTCTGTTTTACCACCTGTGTACTCAGATCCATCTATTTCTGGTACTTCTCTCTTTTAATTTAATTCATTTTTGGTTCCTCCGTGTCATACTGTTGACTGGCTGCCCACCCCCCCAACCCTGGGGCTATAGAATGGCAGTAGAACAGACAGTTATACATAGGATAGGAATAAAGATTTGGGCATCCATTTTCTCTTACAGGTCTCAGAGCAATAGGGAGTGTTGTAAACTGCAGATCCTCAGAGGAAAGGCATCTTAGATTCCCAGATAATGCTGCTGGCCCTCTCAGGTGGTTGATGATTTCCAGTCTTTTGTTCCAACAATCTGGCATAGGAGTAGAAGGGGGACTTCCTCATGTATTGCTAGGTAACCATGTAAAAGGTTGGCCAGCATGGCTTCCCATCAGAGAGGCGGTGAATAGATTACATATGGGTTGAGATAATAATCCCTCAGCCTACGGGTGGTTAGAGCCTCCAGCAGATCACTTCTAGCCCTGAGAAACCTCTTCAGTTTATGTGCATATGCCATGCAGATGTTATTTTCTGTGCATGTCCTAACATGCAGAAGGTTGAGAAAGTAGGCTAGAGTGTAGTTTTAACATGAGTCTCTAAGGACATTGCCCCTTAGAGAGGAGCAGGTAATAAGGTAGATAAAGAAGTGAATTATTTAGAGTAGAAGTTTAAACCTTAAGAATAAGCTGATCACCACATTTTAAATTGAGTATGTTTGAAATCATTTCCTATTTCTTTGCTAAAACAAAAGTTAGAAATCAAGAAATATTTTTAAATGGCTTGGCTTGTAACTCCATTGTATTGGATATTGGAATACCTAAATCGTGTTTAGATTGATCAGACTGGTGAATCATGATTTAATCTCTGTTCTGAATATCTCTGAGTTTGGTATATTTCAGTTTGGTTTGCCACTTAAAGTGTTTCTGTACTTAAATGTATCTAAATCTTATTGTGTATCTCTCAGAATGTGTTTCTAAAATGCATTTGCTTTCTTAGGTATGTATTATACATTGCATGTATAAAATTTAATGATTCTGATATTAAGATGGTTATGGTAGTTACATCAGTTTTGAAATAAGCTTATTAAAACTGAGTATTTTATTTTATTCATTTGATGTTTTAAATATACTTTAATTTTAGGTCAGATATAGGAGAAGTTTCTGAGGGATTTTTGCTGACTTTAATGTGACTTTTATATTTGGAATTTTTATGTGATAAGGAATTGTGTGCTGTAATTTCTTTTAATTGGTATGAACTAAGGGGAAAATTTTGAAATTTAGTAGTCATTTTATATGCAGACATTTGTTACCTGTGTTGTATATAATAGCAGTCACCAGAATTAACCTCTGATAGCCACTTCATTTCTTAAAATATGTTTTCATGGGAAAGGCCCTGACAGTCACTGGGTGCTTTCTATTTATTAAACCCTTTGCTGTGCATTTTATTTTGTTTGTCTCACGAAACCCTTACCATCACCACGTGAGTGGAGGTGTTGTTTGTCCCATTTTACAGATGAGGAAGTAGGCTTTGGAACAACTCCCTTTGGTCATGAAATAAAAGAATGGGAAAGCTAGAAGGCAAACTAAGACTGTTGGTTCTGAAGCTCATGCTTGCCTGCTTCATTATATCACATGCCCTCTAACATTTTTAAAAAAAAATTTTCACTGGAGGACATGCTTTTATTGATTTGAAAGGAAGGGAGGGAGGGATGGGGAGACAGGGAGGAGAAAGAAGGAAGAGGGAGGGAGGGAGGGAGGGTAGGAGGACAGGAGGGAGAGGAGGAGAGAGACAGAGAGAGAGATGTGAGAGAGAAACATTGATCGGTTGCCTCCCATATATGCACCAGCCTGGAATCAAACCTGCAGCCTTGGTATATGCCCTGACTGGGGTTGAGCACACAGTCTTTTGGTGTACGGGACAACACCCCAATCACCTGAGCCACCCAGCCAGGGCAGTTTGGTACATTTTTGTATTAAAGAAGGAAGGAGTTCTTGTGGCAGGGGTAGAGGTGAAGGGCAAGTGATCAGGCCTCTGCCTGATTCAGTCAAAATGATGTGAAGCAGAGTTCTGGTCACTGTGCCCCTTGCCTACCTCCTCCTTCTGGGCCTCTGGGCCGCAGTTTGCTGGGAGCTTTAAGAGAAAAGTGTATTTCCTCAGAAATCTTGGGACTCTGGTTAGGATGTGGACTCTTGATCCCAAGCTTCAAAGGCTTGACTGGGGTCAGCCATTACTGACTGTGATGGGGATCGATCGAGTCAAGCTGGCTGAGGAGTGTGAGGAAAACTCCTAGGGTAAAAACAGAATTGGAAACAGAGATGGAGTAAGATATTCTCAGCTTTTTATTCAGAGTCAGTTTTTCTTATCCAACCTTCAATAATGTCTGAGGATTCCCAGAATGATTCTTAAAGCACATAATCCAGAGAGGCCAAAGGAATGGAGGATAAGGCTTTGTAGCTTTTAATGAAAAGGAATTCCTGATAGTGCCAATGACACCTTCTTAAGGATTTTATCCAGAATTTGGGGTTGCTATAGGAGGAGTGTTTTTGAGATTTCGAAGGTCGTTTTTATAATGTAGGACAATGTTAGGAGTGATGTTTGTGTTCAAGAAAAAATTAGTTATCTTACGGTAGTGATGGCACATCTGGATTTGAGTTACTAAAATGTTGATGAGGTAGAAAAAGAAGCAGTCCAAAGAATGATTGCAGCTTAGCTGACCATAGACTGCTATGACTTTACTCTTACTGCCTCTGTTGCAGAGGGGATAGGTATAGTCTTTAAATAGTTTTGATTCCTTTGGGGTAGAACTTCTTGAAGGTTCCCATCCTCACTTCTAAATGACAGTGTCAGTCATTCCAGTGAGTAGTTTGGTAAGGGTGAGTGATTAATGCTGTATCACTGATCTCCCTCCTACAGGTGGTGCTCTGGTTATCTGTTGCTGCATAAGTAACTATCCTACATCTTAGTGGCTTAAAACAACCATTATATTTTGCTTATGATCCTCTGGGTCAGGAATTCAGGAAGAATTTGGCTGATGTTGCATCAGCTGGAATATCTGGGGCTGGAGCATCGTTGTCCAAGATGGCTTCTTAATTCACATGTCTGGAGCCTATGTGCTCCCTGGTCTCTGTCTCTCTCTCCCTTTTCCAGTCTCCCCACCCTCACAAATGGTGTCATATTCTCCAAGGTCTCTCCACGAGGTTTGGGCTTCTCACAGTTTGTTGGTCTCAGGGTGATCAGACTTCTTACATGGTGGCTGGCTTCCAAGCAACAGCAAGAGGAAGCTGTCAGTTCTTAAGGTCTAGAGCTGCAGACTGATGCAGAGCCACTTCTGCCATTCAGTTGGTCAGGGCAGTTACAGAGCCTGCCTGGATACAGGGAATGGGGACATGGACTTGCCTCTCAATAAGAAGAGTGTCAAAGAACTTGTGGCCATCTTTAATTTATCAGAGGGCCATTAAACAGAAAGAAAATGGTTATGGGAAATACTGAACTGTGACTTTACCAAAAAACAATTTACTTATCTACTGATTCAGGAAAATTGATTGCTAGTCTTGAATAAGAATGGGACTGAGGCAAGAGGGAGCTGCCAGAAAGAGGAAGGTAGAAGAGATTGTCATTGGGGCAAAGAGGAAAGGCAGCAGAGATAAGCTTTGCTTCATAATTGCCCTGGCTGTGAATTCTTGGTTCCATGATCTTGGCCTAGAGTCCAAAATTCCACTTTCGACTACTTTGAGTTTGGTGCTCATGCTTGGTCTCTTCCTCTTATATTATTTAAACCTCTGCTTAGTCTCCCAAGCTCTGAAATGGATCATCCTTTGGCCCTGTGCACATTCTCTTGGTTTTTCAGAGAAATCTCCTATTCCCCTGTTCCCTGGGAACCCAATGCCCACTCCCAACATTGGGGGTGGGGAAGGCAGGGCAACAGACAATGATCTTGGCTGCACTCAGAGAGCTTTGGCACCTTTGGCAGTTGCTTAGTGTAGCTAGATTTCTTCTTTTCTGACTGCATTATGGCCCTATTCCTGCTCTCTTTATGTGACTTCACCAACTTCTTCCACCAGTCATTTCACAGGATTCAAGTTGAAGATAGGAGAGACTCCAGAACTTTTAGCATATGGCTCAAAGAACGTTTATGGTGTAAAGATTATATGCCTTGCTCTTAAACATATATCTAAAATATATGTCAGTTGGAGGATATGGGTTAGTTCCGGAATATATTTCCACTTATATTTACTGGAATATTTAGAATTCTTCTGGTTGTACTGCCATATCCTCAATTTCAAGAAGAATAAACACTTTTACTATTGATACTCTTATGGCATGTATGTGTGTATCTGTGTGTTCTGAAATACAGCTACAAGAATTTTGTTTTCCTTGATCAAATTTTTACAAACCCACAGAGTTGTAAACTTGGATTTTGGTTTAACTTACCACTCATGCTTAATTTAATATAAACTCCTTTCATTAAGACTCCTTTAATACCAGTATCTTTAAATTCAAGGCATTTAACGTTTATTTTTACTATAAAAGAAATAATGCTTCCTGAAAAAATTCTAAGTGTAGTTGAAAATAGGGTCATGTGCCTCTAAGTCCTCCATCCCCTTCTTTGTATGTAACTGTTTAGAGTTACTGTATACTCTCCCAGACTTTTTTAAAAAAGATTTTATTCATTTACTTTTAGAGGGGATGGGAGTGAGAAAGAGAGGGAGAGAAATATATGAGAGATACATCAGTTGGTTGCCTCTCACACGTGCTGAACTGGGGACCTGGCCTGCAACCCAGGCATGTGCCCTGGCTGGGAATCAAACCAGTGACATTTTAATTCACAGGCCGGTGCTCAAGCCACTGAGCCACACCACCCAGGGCTCTCCCTGGCTTTTAAAAATTTATATAAAGATGTATAATGTATACACAGAAACACAGGGAACGGAATCTTTTTAAAACTAAAATGACTTACTCTTCTGGACTTACCCTTTTGCAGGAGTCCATGACTTTAAATACTGTAAGTTTGAGTTCCAGTTCCATCACTAACTTAGCAAGTTACATAACTTCTCTTTGCCTTGTAAACACACTAAATAATAGTATGCACCTCACTGGATTATAGAGGATTAAATGAAGTGATATTCATAAAGTGGTTGCACTAATACTTGGCACATACTACGTAGAGATAGATGTTAACTAGATAAAAATGAATTTACTTAATAAAAACTCGTATTATGGGTTCTTATGGGTTGCTGATGTTTTTTAGAGTGTGGCACTTTAAAATCCTGCACACCGTTGTAGCAGCATGTTTGCCTGTGATGGTTTTGCACCGTGACTCCGTGCGCTTCCCACCCTGTGCTGCAGTGAGCTGCTGTTAATGCTGGGAAGGGTGGTGGGAATATGTTTGCCTCTCGGGAGTGGTGGGAGGCAGGGGAAAAAAGCTGAAAACCATCGGTTTCAGAAATTATAGTACATTAGGTAGAAAGTGGAGTTGAAAGAACATTATCTATAGGGGAAGATGACATGATTGTTTAATCTAATTTTTGCCTTATGTTCTTGGAATAATTTTATAATTAGAAGAGACATGCTTATCACCTAGTCTTCATTTTACAATGAAGAAATAGACCCAGAGGAGTAGCGATGTTCTCAGTACTATAGCTAGTAATGGAAGAGCCAGGACTAGAATCCTGGTCATCGGATCCTTACCTTCTGAATTCTTCAGAAGGTAAGGGGCCTCTCTCCCAGTTGCAGCAGCTGTTGAATAATGGATGCACTATAAATGGCTTGCCTGTTAGTGCTGTGAGCTTGGACTGTTTTGTGTGTAGAGACAGTAACTGTGTTGTTTTGTAAGCATCAGTGCATGATGTTTTATAAAAATTTTTCAGAATTCCAGAAGAATTGTTGATTGTCCCCGGATATCAAATGTGCTTCATATTATTAGGTTCTGTGTAGTAAATACAAGGATATTGAAGGTCAGTGGTTATGTGGAAAGTATGTCGGATTTGGTGTGGATGCCATTTTGTCTGATGAACCAACTCCTTGTCTCCTGAACACAACCTGAAAACATTCCTGTGTAAATAGGCCCCTGTAAGCACAGAACCCCCTAGTCTCTGCCCTTCTTTATCTCTTGATAAAGGAGACCTCCATTTCCTTTCCCAAGTCTAGTAGGGAGGAAACCCACTTTGGTCTGTAGATCACTTGGATGCCTTCCCTTTGCCTCTGTGCCCCATCAAGTCTCACATCCTGTTTGCCAGGAGGGTTAAAGTTTTAGGGGTGCTTTAAGAAGAAAACCTGAGCAAGTTTTAGAGATGTGGGCTCTTCCACCCCTCTTCCCTGCCCAGCTTGTGTTAACAGCCTCTACCTTGAAAATGGCCCTAGCTCAGGAGAGGATCAAGATTCTCTACTTCCTCTGCTGCCAACTTTCAGAGCTTGTGACTGAGGTGAGAACTGGGCCAGAGGAAGGTTCTACAGCCACAGCTGAGGGAGAATGGCGGAGGGAGCCTAGCTAGTACCAACTTTCAGGCTGAGATGCCCAGAGACTGAGAGAAGAGATGCTGAACTTGGGGTTGGAAGAATCTAAGCACATGAGAGAGATTACTTGAGGACAGAATAACTGTAACTAAATTTTATACTCTGGGTGAAAGAAGATAAGATTCCATTTATGAGATCCAGTGACCTTGCTGTGTCCAAGTGTAGTAGTGTGAGAAATACACTGCATAGCTTCTTCGCCTTGACATGACCTTGAAGGGTAAATTAGGTGCAATAAAAAGAGCCCTTATAAATTCTCAGATGTGCCTTTTTGAACTTCTATGACTTTATATCCATTTTACTCTTTCTCTCAAGTACCGGCATTTAAGATTTAAAAAATAAAAAAGTTCAGTTTAATATTTTTATGTTGTGCTGAATAGATAGTATATTTATAGTTTAAAAATATTTTAGTGACTATGATTTTATTCTATATATATTTATGAAAATTTCAGTCATTTTGTGGCTTATTTAGAGTTTTATAGAAGAGCCTGGAAGCCTCTAATACTGTTCCATGGGAAATGGGTTCATTCTACAGATAAACTTTTGAACTTATCTGTCTATAAATTGAGACTATCTTTTAAAATATTTCCTGTTAAGGTGATGAAAAGAAATGACTTTAAGATTATTTGTATATTTTATTCATACCTGTTCTATTCATAATAATTAAAAATTTGTTTAATTTAAAGCCAGTATTTTTCATTTGATTTTATAATTTTCTTGGGGGCATTAAAGGTTCTTAATCTGGGTAAGGTATGTACAGACAAAGTGAGCACCCAAAGCAATGCAATGAAAGGCTCTAGAATGCCCCATCATATCCTCCTCTCTCTAGCAGTAGCTTCCTAGCCTTCAGATACTTTTCCAGTGTGAAAGTATTAAGTCCTCAGAGAGTACTGTCCTTTAAATAGCCAAGACCAACTGTCCTGTCATACATTGTCTTCACTCTGTTATTGTAAATATTTATGATAGGAGAAATTGTATATCTTAATTCAGAATGTGATGTCTTTTTGAGATTTATTAAAAGGTACAGTCACTGGCTTCCACTGTTTTTGAAAGTCAGTATTCCCTTTTATTGTCTCTTCTCATGCCTGTCTTAAGTACCTATTTATTTATCTACTTATTTATGTTATTGAGCTACAATTCACCTAAGATAAAATTAGCCTTTTAAAAGTGAACAATTCAGTGACTCTTTAGTAAATCTACAACCATCACCTCTATCTAGTTTCAAGATGTTTTTTATTTTTTAAGATTTTATTTATTTATTTTTAGAGGAAGGGGAAGGGAAGAAGAAAGAGAGGAAGAGAAACATCAATGTGTGGTTGCCTCTCATGCACCCCCATCTGGGGACCTGTCCCACAACTCAGGCATGTGCCTGGACTGGGAATTGAACTGGCGACCCTTTGGTTTGTAGGCCTGTGCTCAATCCACTGAGCTATACCAGCCAGGACTCAAGATGTTTTCATCACCCCAAAATAAGCCCCATACTGATTAGCAGTTACTCCCCATTCCTTCCTCCTTCAGCCTCAGGATACCTTTTTAAAAACTTGAGAAATTTAAAAATTAATAAAACTTTATGAGATAGTATAAGGCTAGATTTAGAATACACTGTTCTAAATTCAATAACATGAAGACATGCATTCAATATACTGATAGTGGAAAAATTAGATTATAAAATTTTATGTACTGTATATATATTTACAGCAGTGGGAGTGGGGAAGGAACACTCAGTAGGGAACACAGCAAAGTAATAGTGATTTTGCTGTAGATTTTTTCCTTCATTTAAAATAAGAAAAAAAACTTTCATATTAAAAAAAAAACTTTAGATAGTTAAATGTTTGGGCCTGAACTTACTATTACAACAATTATTTCAGGATAATATTAAACTTCAACAGCTTTTTTCCCCAGATTGAGTTACAGTGTGTGTTACTATTTACTGAGAGAGAAAAAGAAAGATTTGCTGTAGGAACAAAACTAATATTTGTAGTTTTTCAATTCTCCAAGTTATATCTGAGACCATGAATACCTGTTTCATGAAGTAGGGTATTTTCTAATTTATTTTTCTTTTAAAAGTATACTTTTTAGGACTTTCTTTCCAAACTATAAAAACATCATCTTCTTGTCAATATAAATCAAGTACCACAAAGGTGTACAAATGAAAAGCCCAGTCTCCCCTCACAAATAGTTTTATCACGTACCTGCCTAAACTAATTGTTAGCCGTTTGGCAGATACTCTTTTTAGCCTTTCTGTCATGTAGTTCACATGACTGTAAAACAAAATTGGACCACACTGAGTTTAAAACTGGAGTGTCTGTAAGAGGGCCCTGGCTGTTAATGTATATGTGTAAGTGCACTAGAGACCTGGAAGCGGGTTTTACCGCTCAGAGCTTTCATATTCAAAAATAGTTAGAGTCCTGTGCTGGCCAGATAGGCAGAGTCTCTCCATCAGTGTAGCACTGTGCTCTTTCATTCTTCCTTGCCCACTCCGCCCCCCCAGGCCAATATGGAATGACCGTATGCCATGTGTTTATTTAATTCATTATTAAGGAGACAGCAGGATGGTAAAGCTGATTCCAGGAGCACTTGAGGAATTGAGCGTACGTAGACTGAAGAAAGAGTATTGAAGTAAATTGCTAAACTAGCTACAAAATTGGTTAATGTCCTGCAAAGTAGTAAAACCTTTTGATTCTGCTGCACAGAAATGATCTCTACTGAATAAAAATCTACAAATTGACCTTCACTTGAGTCCTCATCAATAGTAAACAGCAGGTCAAACAGTGGTGCTATAATGAAAAATCCTTGGGAGGACCTATTAAAAATGTTTCATTAGGCATTTAGAATGGAAGGGTAGATACAGTGCTTCCCAGATAAGGTCAAGTTAAAGGAGTTCATCATCAATAAGCCATTATTATATGAAATATTAAAGGGACTTACCTAAGAAAAAGAAGAAGATCAAGAATATGAACAGTAAAATGACAGCAAACTCACAACTACCAACAAATGAACCTAAAAAAAAAAAACAAAACCAACCCAAAAAATGAACTAAGCAAACAATAGAACAGGAACAGAATCACAGAAATGGAGATCACATAGAGGGTTATCAGTAGGGAGCGGGGAGAATGGGGGAAAAGTACAGGGAATAAGAAGCATAAATGGTGGACACAAAATAGACAGGGAGAGGTTAGGAATAGTGTGGGAAATGGAGAAGCCAAAGAACTTACATGAATGATCCATGGACATGAACTAAGGGAGAGGGTGAATACTTGTGGGGGGTGTACTGGGAAGAGAGGAATAGGAGAAAAAAATGGGACAACTGTAATAGCATAATCAGTAAAATATACTAAAATATTTTATTGTAATTCAGAGGGTTTACAGTTCATGATTCACCTGATTCAAAGTTTTGGTTAATTTTTCTTAATAGTGAGAAAGGCCTGTTGTAACATATGGTAAGGCAAGAGCAATAAAGTAGGGACCAGATTTTGGAAGAGCTTGGTATCTTTTTTATTTTTTAATTTTTAATATATTTTATTGATTATGCTATTACAGTTGTCCCATTTTTTCCTCCTCATTCCCCTCCACCCTGCACACCCCCTCCCACCCACATTCCCCTTTGGTTCATGTCCATGTGTCATAAGTTCTTTAGCTTCTACATTTCCCACACTATTCTTGCCCTCCCCCTGTCTATTTTCTACCCACCATCTGTGCTACTTGTTCTCTATACCTTTTCCCCCTCTCTCCTCCTCCCACTCCCCTGTTGCTAACCCTCCATGTGATCTCCATTTCTGTGTTTCTGCTCCTGTTCTAGTGGTTTGCTTAGTTGGCTTTTGTTTTAGGTGTGGTTGTTAATATCTGTGAGTTTGCTGTCTTTTTACTGTTCATATTTTTTATCTTCTTTTTCTTAGATAAGTCCCTTTAACATTTCATATAATAAGGGCTTGGTGATGATGAACTCCTTTAACTTGATTTTATCTGAGAAGCACTTTATCTTCCCTTCCATTCTAAATGACAGCTTCGCTGGATAGAGCAATGTTGGATGTAGGTCCTTGACTTCCATGACTTGGAATACTTCTTTCCAGCCCCTTCTTGCCTGGAAGGTTTCTTTTGAGAAATCCGCTGACAGTCTGATGGGAACTCCTTTGTAGGTGACTATCCCCTTATCCCTTGCTGCTTCTAGAATTCTCTCCTTCATTTGAATCTTGGCTAATGTAATTATGATGTGCCTTGGTGTGTTCCTCCTCGGGTCCAACTTCTTTGGGACTCTCTGAGCTTCCTGGGCTTCCTGGAAGTCTATTTAGTTTGCCAGATTGGGGAAGTTCTCCTTTCTTATTTGTTCAAATAAGTTTTCCACTTGTTGCTCTTCCTCTTCCCCTTCTGGCACCCCTATAATTCAGGTATTGGGACGTTTAAAGATGTCCTGGAGGTTCCTAAGCCTCTCCTCATTTTTCTGAATTCTTGTTTCTTCCTTGTTTTCTGTTTGGTTGTTTCTTTCTTCCTTCTGGTCCACTCCATTGATTTGAGTCCCAGTTTTCCTCCCATCTCTGTTGGTTCCCTGTGCATTTTTCTTCATTTCACTTATTGTAGCCTCCATTTTTTCATCTAATTTGTGAGCAAAATCAACCAATTCTGTGAGCATCCTGATCACCAGGGCTTTGAACTGTGCATATGATAGGTTGGCTATCTCTTCGTCGCTTAGATGAATTGGCTCTGGGGCTTTGATTTGTTCTCTGGTTTGAGCCATTTTTGTTTCTGTTTTTTTTTTTTTTTTTGCTTTTTTTTTGGTCTAGTCGTGGCTGTTACATATGAGGGGTGGAGCCTTAGGTGTTCCCCAGGAGGGCAGGGCAGCCCAGTTGCTGGGTAGTGATGCTGTGTGTTGGGGGTGGGGTCCAAGAGGGAACAATGGCTTTTGCTCTGCTCACTCTCAGATTCCAGTCCCTTCCGCCGCTTCCCCTTCACCTGGATTATCTGCACGCAGACGTGGGAGTACCTAGTCAGCCAACCACCTTGCGCAGCCTCACTGGGTCTGCACAGTTGCCACCCCGTGCCCAGGGTCTGTTAGCCGCTGCCTGTGCACCTGGGATCTGCCAGCCACTGCTGCCTGTGTGCCTGGTCCACACCTCCGCTTTTTCCTGCCGCGACTCCGCCCCTCTTACTGGTCTGGATGAATGGTTGTTGGACTTCTGTATAGTTCAATTTTCTATGAGTTCTGATTGTTTTCTTGTTTCTAAATCTTTGTTGTCCTTAGTTTTGGTTGTGAGAGGAGGTACAGTGCGTCCACCTATGCCTCCATGTTGGCCGGAAATCATCAGAGCTTGGTATCTTAAACTAAGAAATTTAAACTATCTTGCAGTAGATGTTCATTGAGCACATATTATGTGCCAGATAATGGACGTACTATAATCCTGAGTGTGTGCTTGTGCTGTACTGCCCCTCCCGTGCCCCTAGGAGGCTAACTAGTGGTTCTCAAGGGGTTGTATTAGGGAGTCATCTGGAAGCTGCTTTCTCAAAATACACGTCCTTTGTCCTTTTTTCCCCACCCCAAAGTAGATATCTCTGCCTAAGTAGAACATAGGTGTTCTGAAAAAGCTTTCCAGGTGACTTTTATATCCCTTCCCTCCCTTTTGAAAATCATTGTTATGTTTATCGGGCTTTTTAAAAAGTTGAATAATTAAACAGCAAGCAAAATTGTAATTAATGTTTGATTAATTGTAATTAATGTCAAAGGGGTATGAAAAAGTATTCATACCCCTTTTTGCCTGTTCCACCCCATAATACTTAAACTTAAAAATTAATGTTCTGATTACACTCTCAGGAAGAATTAAATGCAGTTATCTTATTTAGAATTACATTTTGTGCAACTGAGACATTAATTTTGGAAGAATTGGATTTAGTGTCTCTAATTGTATCTTTAAGCTATGCCTCTCACTGAATAAGCTGAGAGTTGTCATTCATAATAGTATACAGAGATGTGTGATTAAATATTAGACTTAAAAAATATTTTTAGTGAGAAAATAGACTGTCAACTTGTCATAGACTGGTGAAAGGAATAAATAATAAAGGCAAAGAGTGAATATGTGTTTAACTTGTAATTAAACTGCTTGAGTTGAGTCAACAGTTAAAATGAGCAGCTGTTGTGTGTGCATTTAAATTCTTTTCAGTCTAACTTTAATCAGGCAGCCATTTCGTGGAGGCGCTCTCACAAAGCAGGGATTTGTGCTTCCAGTTACCTAAGCAGCCATGGAATTTATAACTTAATCATAGGGTATGATATTCCAGATTAGGGGAGAAATTGGGAATTAACCCGATACAATTGGTATATTGTGTGTTTTTCTTTTTATTAGTGTGCCGGTCCAACAAAAGCCCCTGGGTCTGTTTGACTTGTTCGAGTGTCCACTGTGGAAGGTAGGTGATACTACTTCATTTCTCTCTGTCCATTTTCCTGTTTGCCTTTAAGCTTTATGTTAAAGGTTTATCGATTTGAATTTATTTAGCACCATTGCTCAGTCGTAGTGTGTCACCGTAGGGCTTCCCTGTTCCCATGGAATCTGTTTTTTTCAGTAGTACAACTAAAGAGAATCTAGGGTGGGAAGCCTTTGTACTGGTGCTCAGAAGAGTTTATTTGATGATCAAGGTCATCTAAATCTAGTAGTATTTGATTGAAATGATGAAATATGGGAACTTTGAAATATTTAAATAAAAGTTTACCTTATGGTTGTTTTTTAAACCTTTGATTAGGGTAAATTTAAGCATACGCAAAAGTAGAGAGATAGTATAATTGAACCCCATACTTTCATCACCCAGCTTCAACAATAATCAGTACCTGGCCAGCCTTGTTTTACCTATTACCTACTCCATCTCCACCTTTACTGACTTTTGATTCAAATCCCAAGTATTACATCATCTTCTGAAGACAAAGCAAAATACTAAAATATTTACAGGTAAAGGAATTCCTTTGAAAATGCTCTCACTGTAAAGTTCATAATTAATTGCTAGGATGTACCAAATGTTTCATTGTTCCATTAAGACATTTTTGCTTTCCAGGAATTTAACTTCCCATCCCTATCCCCACCCCATCCCGGTTCAAGCCTGGGCATTTCCTCCCAGTTCTTGGCTTTGAAACCATGTTACTGAAATACTTTAGTAACTCTTTTCTTTTGACATAAACTCAAATACATATCAGCCAATGTGTTCATTTAGCCTGACAGTAGCAAATTTATATCTATTGCTCTTTTAGTTTAGAAAATCCACTTTGAATTTGCTTCAGAGTTAATAGCTTAGCAGCAGGGGTTGGGAAATCACACTAAGTCACACAAGCTGAAATCTGTACCATATTCATCAGGACTGTTTCCCCGTTGTAACTTTTAAACCCTCATTGCATGAAGAGAGCATCTTTGTTCAATTAACTTTTGATTTTCCACATTTTGAACTCTGGAATTGAATTTTTTTTTTTCCATGTACACTTAAGAGTACCTTTGGAAATTGTTAACTGAATATCTTTCTTAATTTTGGCTGTTGTGGTTTTGAAATCTCTAGGATTTGGGGAACCTGAAAATACTTTATACAGATAACATTTTTTTTAAAAAGAAGAAAAGTAGAAGCACTTAAATTCTTCACTTGAAGAGACAGATTCCTCTCCTAGATTTTGAGAGGTGAGAATTATAATGCAATAAAATTTATATAGTGCTGTGTTCCAGTTGTCTCATAGTGCTCTACAACCTAAATCTTGAAGGTCATATGCCAACAGAAAGACCTGATGTACTCAAAAATTGGAGAGATTAATGTTCTTGAAGGCAAGCGACAATTCTTTAATCAGGGTTTGGAAAAATAGATGGAAATTTTTCTAGACTATACAGGTAGTTTGTTTCCAATTGCAAGCAATCTTAAATTTAGATATTTGACATAGTTTCAGAAAAAATATGATTAAGCATATTGAACAGATAATTGGAGTAGTCTGCCTTTGGATCTTCATTTTACATAGCTGATTGGTTAATTTTCTTTTATTATGTAATCCTGGGTGTTGCTTGCAAAGGATTCTGATTTTTTAGTAATTTTAGACCATTTGTCTGTAGGGAAGTCTTAAGTTGAATATTCTTTCAACTAGGAAACAGTATATCAGTAGCATATATGAGTTATATATTCTATTGGTCTTCACAATACCAACCCATTTAAGTTATTTATAAAATATTTGTGATAGTTGTTAGAAAAGTGTGACATATATCAATACTTTTTTTCTTTTTAGACCAAATTATCTAGCTAAAATACAAAACTAGATGAGGAAAATATTTATTTTTATGTTAGCCATTTTTATACAAAACTGTTAACTTCTGACTGATGAATTTGAGTATTAGCCAAAATATTGCTAATCCTAATCATGGCAGTAATGCACGTCTTACTTTATCACTGACATTTACAGTAACCATCTAAACATCCAGTATACTTGGAGACTACAGTGTAGTGGCTAAATTAACTTTGCGTGCTGTGTACACATAATCAGTTTTCAAAGGCTTGAAAGTAGTAACGACTTTATGTTGTTCGGTGTTGCTTTTTCTTTGATCCCGGGGTACGCCTCATTATAAATATTACCGTTCCTTTTCATGGCACAGAGTAAGTACATATGACGCGTAGGAAGTTGAGTTGGTTAGTTACTAAACCTATATTATACCTTGGAGTTTGCCTTTTTAATTAAACATTGGGTGTTTTTTGACCTCTGCAGTGTGTCATCTCCAAGTATGTACTTAATACGACCACTTACTAAGCAATTATCACTGTACAGATTCTGAATAAAAGTAGTTAAGCATATAAAGTACAGTACAAACAAAATAATTGCTAATATTCATTTATTCATGTACAGAATATCATGTATTCTGAGTCATGGATTATTTAATTTAATCACCTAACAGTTTATGAGCTATGAGTACTGTTATCTCCATTTTAAAGTGAAAATTGTAAGTATAAAGATGTTAAGTGACTGACCCAAGCTCACATGGGCCAGCATGTGGCAAAGCCTACTTTTGAATCCAGGCCGTCTAGTTTTTGACCATTAACCATTATTTAATTTTAAAATTCATTCACCTTTGTGGACAGAGGACCCCTGTATACACAAGTGTTGGTTATGTTTCACTTCAATGAAAAAACAGAAAGCAATGTGATCACATTTTGAGTTAAAGTCAGTGGTGCCTCTGTCCCTTCACACTTTGTGGGGTAGAAGGGCTGGGCTTGACGCGGGCCCTCCCCACTTACCACAGCTGTCTTTCTTTCCCTGAGGTCAGTGTCGCTCCTGGTGCAGTTAGGGTGCCTTGTGACAGGAGTGTCACCTTAACCCTCAGAGCATGTTTGTTTTGGTACCATTTAACCAACATTTGCTTTGACTGTTTAGAGTTTTCAAGTTGGCATTGCCTTATATGAATTGGCTGCTTTTTAGGAACTGGGGGTTTTGTTTTATAAGGGTCAGTAGTGGTTAGTTACAACATTGTATAGTATGTGGGTGGAAGGTGGGTGGATTTGGGTACATACTATGTGCATATGAACACTTATTTCAGAATGTTTCATTCTGTTTTCTGTAATACAATTATTTATTAAGTCTGAGTTGGAAAGTGTTACAAAATTTTTATGGCTATAGTCAACCTTTGATTATCTTGTCCATGTAGAGAAATAACAGTTTATATAAGCCTAAGATGATTTGTGTTTTGTTTAGATTGCTTCTAAACAAATGCATTTCCATATGAGTGGAGCTGATTGTCCAGGTATTTGAATAAAAGATCTGAAGCCATATTGACAAGAAAGAGATGGGAAATCATTCTGTTTCTGTATCTGACTCTCTTTTATACTAAGCAGACACCCAAGCAGAGCCTCTAGCCCTTTGGGAAGTGGTTGAGTAATTTAGTTTACAGAGCTTGTCTTCAATAATAACCTTAGTTGGGGGGTTAGCAGTCTGAGCAAAAGCTTTAAAAAATAGCTATAGCAAAAGCATTAATAAAGGAGTTGATAAATGATAATACCAATAGTATTGAAACTGGTTTGCATAGGGAATTTTTTTCCTTGATTGCCCCTAGACTTGTACATAATGTAATTAAGAGCTGACTGTCATATTTGCATAAAAAGGAGCATATTTTAAATACTCAGTTTAATGAATTACTAAATGATTGCACGTTCTTAAAAGGAGGAATTCTTTCTCATTTTGATTTGTTTACCATCTAATTTTACAATATCATCATCTCCTACTTTAATTTTCAAAGCAATATTTAGATTAAAATAAATTTTTATTTGGTTTTTGTAAGGTATGTGAATGGCCATGCAAAAAAACATTATGAAGATGCGCAAGTACCCTTAACCAACCATAAGAAATCAGAAAAACAAGATAAAGCTCAGCACACAGTGTGTATGGATTGTAGTAGCTACAGTACATACTGGTAAGTATTAATATTTTCCCGGAAATAATATTCCTTACTAAGAGTGTGCACTTGTTTTCTCATTTTCCTTGCTCCCCTCCCCCACCAATCTTTAAGCCAGTTGCTACTGCCTTTTTTACCTCCTTTTAGTTCTGTTAGGGTTCATGGGGGGCTGGAGCCATGAGCAGTGCCTGTCCTAGTCATTAAGATTTTACTTTGCATTGTTCCTTTCAGCTTCTAGGTCTCCTCTTCTTTCCCGCCCAATTCTTTGTCCATCCCATTAAGTGTCAGGAGAACGAAAAGTATCTATTTCTTTGTGGTGTTTATTATAATTCCTTTTTTCTTGTTTTGTTTTTAATAGAAGAATATAATAAAAACCTGTTTCCACTGTACAAGTTAACATTTTGTTACATATTCTTAAAAATTCCTAAGACATTCGTTACATATTCTTAAGACAGTCCCCCCTCTCCCAGCACAGTTCCGTTCTTCTGCTCCTTGTAAATAAATGTCAGAAATTTTGTGTGTGGCTCTTTTTTAAAATATCACATCCTTTAGGAGGAGATTGGAGGCCCCATTCTCTCTTTGTAACATCATATATATGTCTGTTTCATTGAAATGACAATAAAGTCAAGTACCTACTTTTATGACTATTTAGATCTAGATTATTTAGGTTACAATGATGTTTAACAATCCATATCCACCTAATATGCTCAGAGAGTAGGTGTATTTTGCAGTTTTAACTTCGATGTGAAGCAGATTTTCCTTGACTAGTAAATTATGATAAATAATTTTTTACTTGTTTTAATCAGTTCATTCAATTCAGAAGTTTTTTGACATTGAAAGGAAAAAAGGCCATTTAAAGGATTTCTTTGGAGGGTTCGTTTCTTTGTTTTTTTTTGTTTGTTTTTGCTGTAGAGCCCTTACCTGTCACATAAACGCAGTACTAGGCAGGGAGGGAGAGGGGGATTTAAAGTTCAAATATCATGTTTGATTCATACTTTATACTAAAGTTCTGTGCTAATCCTTTCTACATCATCTTTAGTTGATAATTGTATTGTAGAAAGGTGTTCATCAAAAGGAAGAAAAAAATGTCTGTTGGCTTCCTAAGTCTTTCAACTTTTGACAGGTATAGCATTATTAAATGTGGCTGTTGAATAAAACATCTTAAGGTTTAGTCATTCAGATCATTAACACATCAGTGGTCCTTTGTGTGGAATGTGTCCTGGCCTGGAAGAGAGAGAAGCTGGAGGTAGATGAAAATGAAAACCTTCCTAAGATTTTCACCAAGGGCTAGTGCTCAGCTTATTGTTATTTGCTTTTGTAAAACACTCCTTTCTATGAAAGGTAAGCATTAGTCAAGCTGTTAAATTGTTTTCATTAGTTTTCCTCCTTTCCCTCAGGAAATTTACATGTTAGAATGATGTGGTTACCTAATTGCCAAAACCATGTGTTTCTGTAAGGTATTATTAAGACAGCAGAAAATAAGATCATTCTTGGGGTATCTATCTCACATTCATTGTTGGAAGGTCACATCAGCTTCCATGTACCAGATGTTAAAAGATTCGTTCATCTTGATATTTAGCAATGCACATGAAATGCTTAATGGAGAAGTTCAGAAATACATTAGATCTGTGTCTTATGGGTTTTCTTCCTTTTGGCGAGATTATAAGGAAGTAGTAATCTGAGAAAATTTTAAGAATTATTTTAGAAATATGTTAATAGAGTGGAGTTATAATGATAAGTCTCTTTAAAAAATACAGGTTGTATACTTTAATGCTTTTATATATTGCATTTTGGAGGAATACCTTTATTAAATAGAATTTGAATTTAATTTGTCTTATATGGGTATAGTGTGCTAAATAAAGTACATGTCATTTTATGACTGAATTGGAATTAAATGGCGGATCTTGAACCCTGGGGAATATACACCATGGCGGAGGCTTCTTGGCCACTTGCCAGTCTTTTGTGTGAAGTTATACAGAGATGCAAGTGTGTGGACACCCAGAGCTTCTGAAATGCAGGAAGGGAGCTGCAGCTGGTCACATTACCGTCTCATTTGTGGGATTTAGAACAAAATGCCAGGGATTCACCCTGTAGCATTATACTGGCAGCCTAAAAGGACTCTGTAATAGCTGTAAACTGATGAAGCTGGAGTTTGAATGAGCATTTTCCCCACACTCGCTGTGATTAGGAAACAAACAAGAAAGCTTTATTTTTCCTCTATGCGTGTGTGTGTGTTATTTTCCAGCTCATTTTAGTAATTTCACTTCTGTTTATAAGTTCTTTGTACATAAATTTCTTGTTAGACTGAATGGTTTGCTTTAGAGGTAAAATACAGGTGTACTTGACTTAGCTATTTGGTTATTAATTATTGTGCTGGTAATCACAGTATTTTTACTTTAGCTAATATTAAACCTTTCTCATCTGCTCTGCGCTTTGAAGAAGTGAAACATGCTCTGAGGCTCACAGTTTCTCTATCCTTTCCTTTCCAAGAATCCCTGCCCTGTCCTGTCTGTGCATGTCCTTTATGAAATTATTACTGAGCTCACCCTCCCCCACCCCCAGCTCCAAATGTAGCTGGATGTAATCTCTCCCAAACTCATAGTTTTGGGGATACTTGTAATTTCCTGCTGCATGTTAGGTATTTGTAAATGTCCTTGGGGCTGCAGGAGCTATATGTCATAGCTTCATATCTTCCGCAGTACTCAGTGTCTGGTACAGAGTAGGCAATATGTGTTAGAAAGATTGAGTTCTGTTAACTGTCTCCCCAAAATGGGCAAGGTTATACCAAATCTATAATACTGTGTCCTCTGATCATCTTGAGCCACAGAACATCTTTCCCCAGGAAAACCTAAATTAGGCACATGTGAGTTACTTCATTTACCTCCCAAGATGGAGACCCTTGCAGAGCAGCTCCCTTTATTTCTGATATAAACAGGGCGTCGGGAAGAAGCACATATTAACCAAATGGAACAACATAACATTTCAAAAGAGGGAAGGAAACACCAAAAGGAATAATTTTGATTTGACACAAACCTACTCCTTTAGGAGGTAAGTCACATTAACTGAGCTAGAGGTAAATGAAGCTTTCAATAACAATAAATATCTTAACCAAGATTTTCACACAAGGTCTAGTGTTCAGTTCTGTTGTTTAAGTAATATTTTCTTTCCTTCCACTCTAATTTCTCTCCTTTAGTCAATACAAGTGGACTTGTATATGGTATACATTATTGTATCAAACAGAAACAGATTAAGATTAAGAACTTTGATATCTTAAGTAGATAGACATTCTGAGTTAATAGATTTAAAATACTGGACAAGTAATTTTTGACATCTGACATAGTCTTGTCAGCTTTGATCTTTAATACAACAGTAGCTGAATTCCTGAGAATGCAAAAATGTAAAAGGAATATTAAAACTAAATTACTAGAATTTTTCCTTCCTGGCAAGATAATGTTTTAAAGAACTTCTAACAAAGAAATATTATGAAATGTAGGTCAATTCATTTGTCTAGAAAAAAGACTTGTATTTCACATTTTGAACACCTATAATAGTAGTAGTTTTAATCAAAACTAATAAAAATAAAGCTCTTAACTAGCAGGCTTAAATTGATACTAAATCATTTTCAAAGGCAGTTGTGATTAGAAATGAAAAGGGGCAAACTTTTTTGTTGACTATCTTTAGAAACTATTTGCAAACAGGTTTTCAGTGGTGTACAGATTAGAGAATAGGAAGAATTTTGTTTATTAAAAACAGTATTTTGAAGTTTACAGAAACCTTTTAGGAGAGGTGGTCTGAAAACAAAAGCTGGTACTTGTTTGATTTTAACAGATGTTATGGGTATTCTCTGCTGGTATTCTTCTGATTTTCTAAAATTGGCTTATTTGATGGCAATACATCAGAATGTAATAAAGGAAAATTTAAAAATAAGCTTGCTTTCTAAAAGAGTTCTTTTGAGTTTTACTTTTCTTGGCTTGAAATAGATGAAGTTACTGGAATATCAGCTTGGGCTTTTTTTTTTTTTCCATATATACATGTTATTTGTAATAAAACTAGAGGTCAGATTTGCCTTTAGATAACAAAATATTGTGCCAGGGAATGAAAAAGAATTTAAAACTTAATGATGGGTCTGCCATTGTCCCTTTTTTGAAGGTATTTTTTGCATAAAAGTTGTTTTTTGCTTGTTTTAGTATTATACACTACTTCCTGTATAAAGATTGCTTTGTAGCCAGTAGATTAAAGGATTTTTTTTCTTTGTTGCATAAAAAAATCAGGTTCATTTGTATGATGATTGCTTCTTATTTGAGATGGGTGAAGAAAGGTTTGGTTTAGGAGTATTTTCTTAGTTCTTTAAGAATGTGATGTGGAACCTTGTGACTTGGATGGTGTCAGTAGCACTGATAACAGGAATGGGAAAAAAAATCTTAGAATTTTAAGACCTAGAAAGAGATACAAGATTTTTCTGTGTTGGGTGTGACACGTGTGCCATGCAGCATGGTGGTAGTTCAGCAATTAAAAGTGGCCAGGTGGCTGAGGAATTTAATGTTCTATTTTGTTTTAATTAATATGTTATATTGCCATATGTGGCTGATAGCTATTATGTTGGACAGTACAGTCTCAAACTATTAAAATTTAACATTGAGTATATTAATATTATGAAACTTTCAAAACCTTAAGACAGAAATCTGATATAAACTCCAAAAAGAAAATAAGTCAATTTCACTAATTAAAATAGTTGCAAATAATTATAACTTAAAGAAAATCTAACCCAGTGAGAGGTATCAAAAATCATATAATTACTGAGTTAATTATACCCAAAGTCTGCCAACATACTCATTATTAAAGGAAACCTCAGATTATTGTACCATTAAGGCAAAAATACATTTATAAATAAACCATTTCTGATTTTAAAAAACTAACATTGGAATAAAAGGGAAGTATTAAAATGTGATAGTTTTCCCCCAAAATGAAAGCAAACATATACTAACTGATGAAACACTAAAGCTGTTTTCATTTAAATCAGAAACAAGACAAATACTTCTTCCTATCATCAATTCCATGATCGTCACTATATGTAATTAAACATTGTTTTAGCAGTTCTAGCCATTGAAACAAGACAGTAAGTAAATGAAATAATTGGCAGAAATTTTGGGAAAAAAAAATTATTTCTCTTTTCAAATTATATAATAGAATGCCAAGAAAACTCCAAGTGGGGGTAGTTAGTAAAAAAAAACTAGAATTAATAAGAAATTTTGAAATGGTGATATATGATAAACATACAAAAACTAATAGCTTTCTCTTCATTAGCAGTCATCAGTCAAAACTGGAAATGACCAAACAAATAAACAAACATTCCATGTAATAAAAAAAAACTGTAAACTATATCTAGAATACATGTATTAAAGATACAAAGCAAAGATATAAATCCTTTGTGAAAGAAAACTTGATATAAGCAGTCCTTTTCCCCCAGAATTTTTACCTTCAGAACTTTTACTTGAGACTATGTGATTTACATGATAATCCTCAAATGTATTGTGAACATCCAAAAAAAATTAGAATAGCAGATGTGTTTTATCAGTAAACAAATGCTCATTGAGAACCTGCTATGTGCTAGACAACCTAGTTTTTAGTGTGGTGATCTCTAAGATAATGCACTTGAAGGTATGGGAAGAAAGTAGTATCAGAACTTTATTACAACTTCTATGTTAAAACAAACAAACAAAAAAGCTTTATCCCTGGCCAGGTGGCTCAATTGTTTGGAGCAACCTCCTGTACATGAAAAGGTTGCAGTTTCGATCCCCAGTCAGGGCACATGCCTAGGTTGTGGGTTCAATTCCTGGTCAGGACACATATAGGAGGCAACCGATGGCTGTTTCTCTCTCATGTTGATGTTTCTCTCTCTGCCTCCCCCTACCCCTTCCTTTCTCTCTAAAAGTCAATAAAAAAAAAGGAGGATTTTAAAAAAAGCTTTAGCAAATGTTTAATGTACTTGTGCCAATGGCCTGTAGACTAGATGGTTGTGGGCCATAAACCACACACAGAGTGTCCGGACCAGTTTCATGTGTGGTGTCCTCATCCTTACTCACTTTTAGCATTTTGCAGGATATTACATTTTTTGTCTGCCTAGTTCTAAACATTTACTTAATTTTATCAAATCAACCCTCCTTGAATGGACATACATTAAAAAAAATTTAATCCTTTAAGACATTGATAATATTAATGATGCAAATACTGGCGAAGAAGAAAAAGGAGAGCTGATAGATTTTTCATTCTGATCCTCAAAACATGATAAAGTAAAAATATTGGCTATCTAATAAAAACACAGACTAATCAGATCTGATAAGGTGGACAAAAAGTTTAAAGGACTATATGAAGTATGAATGGTATTCATTATCCTTAATGTCAAACCTCACCCTATATGTTTATTGTACTTTGAGATAGTTTAGTATGATAGTGTGAAGATATGAATAGCAAGACATTTTAAAATATTTTACTTCAACTCTTGTTCAACTTCTAAAACTTTTTATACTGTACACATTAATTTAGATTCACTTGTATATGTATATTAATATAAACATGTATACATATATTGGGGTTGGTAGATGCTCAGTTTTGAGGTGTATTTTTTAACTTGATTAGGAGCTTGAGGAAAATAATTAGAAGATTTCTCCTTCATAGACTAGTGTTTTTGCCTTTTAGCATTAGAAGAGATATCCATATCCATATCTAACGGAGGGCAAAAATAGGAGGAAAGGAAACAAGTGTTTCTAAAATTAGAATTTTTTTTATTTTTTAATCCGAGCCTGAGGACATTTTCTTTCATTGCTTTTTTTAGAGAGAGAAGGAGAGGGAGGGAGGAAGCGGGGGAAATTTTACTGTGATGTGTTCTCTTTGAATATTGCCAAGTGTTTCTTTTGTTTCAAGAAAATCTTGAATTGGATAGAGTTAGCAATACAGTAAATCTTTATAAAACTCTTCTATGATTCGAGTAATAAACATTGGCAAAAAACATGCATTTTTAAATTCATTATCTTCTATTTCTTTCAGCAGTTCTACAAACTGGTGGTGACTCATAGCATTTGTGCATATATACTGGAGAGTTTTAGTAACTGCATCTATGATACAGAGCACAAATCTGCCTCAGAGCACAAATATTTTCATTATGTTATCATGCAGAGGAACAAATATAATAAGGGAAATAATTCTAGTAAGTCCAGATTTTGATCTCACATATCTGCCTCATTGTCTGTCTTGATAGAAAACTTCTGCCTATCTAGCTAAAAGTAACAGATATAGAAGACTTAAAAATAGGTACAACATGAGATTGATTATTTCTAAAGTTTGCAAATGGACGAAGACATTTCTTGTAAATTTGGAGTCATTTGAGTCAAGACATAGCCGAAGTATTAACTGGCCAGTGTCTCCTGTCTTGTAAAACTCATCTACAGCTAAAAATAAAAGTCCTGACAGTTTTTCAGACGTTGAGTTGATTGATCTTTAGTATTGTTAGAAGGTCTTTTATTTACTGGCAGTTGCTTGGTGAGTCAATTGAAGATTTTTCACTTTTTGTAAATTATCCTTTATAAATTTTTCCTCAAATTTTTTAACATAATTACCTTAACTGAAATAATAATTTATTTTTTTTATCTTTCCATCTAAAAATGTTTTTCTTTCTTCTGTCACAGAAGAATTCCAGCCATTTTATAGATGGCCAAAATTACAAGCTCAGATCCTTCAATAATCATTAAAAAAATGTTGTACATTTCATTCAGGTATCATTGACTATGACTAGTTTCATTGATTATTTTTGTCTGTTAATAGGCAACTTCTGATTAAATTAATATACATTTGCTGAATGACTCTTAATATTGTTTATAATCTTAAAACTTGTTTTTACACAACTGATTTATTTTACTCTGCTATAGCAAATCATAATTGCCATTCTTTGTAAAATTTGTGACAAACCTTCTGCATTTAATTCTGCCTCATTACTGTGCCTTCATTTGAAAGTTAAAATTTTTCATTCTTAATTTTTAAGCTAGGAAAATAATATGTTATAGTTAAAATAGTATTTCAATTTTACTACCAATTGTGATTTACATCAATATCACTGTCCCTCAGGCTGTCTGCATAAAGTATTCACATAAACACATGACTGTGCTGCATTGTTACTTAGAAAAATAATTTTGACTGAATATTCTGTTAACACAAACTAGACTGCTGATTTGTTTATGTATGAGTCTAATACTAGAAATGACATGCATCTTATGTGATGTAATAAAAGTGAAATCTATTTTCACCAAAACCATAAAGCTATATTTAATAGAAAAATATTTTTTATTGCTTCAGTTGTTAAGTAAAATTTTATGTTAATGCAAAAATAATTTGGTTAACCATCTTCCTGTTGTTGACATTTATATTGTTCAGAATTCTTTTTTAGATTTAAAATAATAGTGTCATAAATAACCTCGTACCTAAATACCATGTTTCTAAAGAATGTTTATGAAAACTGATCATAGAAATTGATTCAAATTTTGTTTATATGTGGATAGAAAAAGTCTAGAAAGAAATAAGAAACTTTAACAAAACATTTATATTAATTACAATTTGGTAAAAAAATTAAAATTCAAGTCTGTTTAACTTCTGGCCAAGATAGAGGTGTAGATGGGTACACTTTACCTCCTCACACAACCAAAAGAAGGACAACAACAGATTTAAAAACAAAAAATAACAGAAGCTACCAGAAAATTGAACTGTATGGGAGTCTAACAACCAAGGAGTTAAAGAAGAAATATTTCATCCAGACTGGTAGGAGGGGCGGAGACAGGCAGCTGGGGTGGAGAGGACATGCAGCAAGGCAGCAGCTGGAGGACCAGGTGGTCCCACATTTGCATGTGGATAGACCAGGAGGAACAACTGGAGAGGGAGACAGATTGCACAATCCAGGGTTCCAGTGCAGGGAAAAGAAAGCCTCAAAACCTCTGGCTGTAAAAATCTGTGGGGTTGCAGTGGCGAGAGAAACTCCCAGCCTCACAGGAGAGTTCGTTGGAGAGACCCACAGGGTTCTTCAGTGTACACAAACCCTGGGAATCAGCACCAGAAGGGCCCAATTTGCTTGTGGGTAGCAGGGAAGTGACTGAAAGTGGGTGAAATCTGATCAAGCAGCATTATTCTATTTCTGATCCCTCCTCCACATACAGAGTCACAAAACAGAGATGTGGGTTGTCTTGCCCTGGCGAATACTTACGGTTCCACCCCTTCAAATGTAACAGGCACATGAGACAAAAAAATATGACCCAAATGAAATAACAGATCAAAGCTCTAAAAATAGAACTAAGCAAGGAAGAGATAGCCAACCTATCAGGTGCAGAGTTCAAAACACTGGTAACCAGGATCCTCACAGAAATGGCTGAGTATCATTGAAAAATACAGGAAAAAGTGAAGGCTGTGCAAAGTGAAATAAAGGAAAATGTACAGAGAACCAACAGTGAAGGAAAGGAAACCAGGACTCAAATCAACAGTTTGGAGCACAAGGAAGAAATAAACATTCAACCAGAAAAGAATGAAGAAACAATTAAAAAAAACTGAAGAGAGGTTTAGAAACCTCCAGGACAACTTTAAACATTCCAACATCCAAATCATAGGGGTGCCAGAAGGAGAACAGGAAGAGCAAGAAATTGAAAACTTCTTGAAAAAATAATGAAGGAGAACTTCCCCAATTTGGCAAAGGAAATAGACTTCTAGGAAGTCCAGGAAGCTCAGAGAGTCCCAAAGAAGTTGGACCCAAGGAAGCACACACCAAGGCACATCATAATTACATTATCCAAAATTAAAGATAAGGAGAGAATCTTAAAAGCAGCAAGAGAAAAGGAGACAGTTACCTACAAAGGAGTTCCCATAAGACTTCTCAAAAGAAACCTTGGAGGCAAGAAGGAGCTGGAAACAAGTATTCAAAGTAAGAGCAAGGACCCATCCAAGATTGTTCTATCCAGCAAAGCTATCACTTAGAATGGAAGGGCAGTTACAGTGTTTCCCAGATAAGGACAAGTTAAATGAGTTCATCATCACCAAGCCATTATTATATGAAATGTTTAAGGGACTTATCTAAGGAAAAGAAGATCAAAGATATGAACAGTAAAATGACAACAAACCCACAACTATCAACAATTAAATCTTAAAATAAAAACTAAGCAAACAACTAGAACAGAAAGAAAATCACAGAAATGGAGATCACATAGAGGGTTATCAGTGAGGAGGGGGAGAAGGGAGAATGGGGGAAAAGGAACAGGGAATAAGAAGCATAAATGGTAGGCACAAAATAGACAGGGAGAGGTTAGGAATAGTGTGGGATATGGAGAAGGCAAAGAACTTATACATACGACCCATGGACATGAACTAAGGGGGCAGGGGGTTGGGGAAGGAATGGGGGTGGGGGTGCAGGGTGGAGGGGAATAGATGGGATGAAAAAAATGGGACAACTTTAATAGCATAATCAATAAAATATATATTTTTAAAAATTAAAATTCAGTTCCTCAGTTGCATTATTAGCACAGCTCTAGAGTCTATACAACTTACTCACTTTAATGATAAAAGTTCAGAGAGATGAGACAACTAGACCCAATTAAACAAGATTAGTTGGAATAGACAAGGGTAAAATTAAGTCTGTATTTCAATATATGAAAATAGTTACTTTAACAAATGTAAAGTAATTTTATATCCCAGGCTGAATCCATGTCACACCAAAAAGAATTACTTTAATAAGAACAAAATCGTGATTTAATTTAATTTGAAACTGTTTCTTTAAACAAAGTAACCACTTTTTGTGTAGGTTAAGGGGTTCACTTTCAATTCGCTAGTAGGGACATCCTGTGAACACACAAAAAGGTGATCTAAATTTCCTCTTAGACTTCATTTCCCAGTTGAACACTCACATTTGGAGTTGAGTTTGTTTTGAACAAAGTATTGTTTTATCTGACATACCACGCATAAACATATGCAAACATAAAAAGAAATGTAAGGAGGAATTAGAGTAACAATGCAGTTTCCTTCTTTAGGGAATGCTTAAGGTTCATGGAGGAACCAAATGCATTAGGCCCCAATTTGGACAGAGTTGGCTTGACCCTCCTGACATTTATGCTCAGAGGAAGCAAAGACGTAAAACCATTCACTTGTTTAATTCCTTTATGTATGTGTCATAAAACTGATAAAAAAAAGTATTCTCCTGCCATTGCTGGTATTTGATCATAGAAAAACAGTCTAGGATGTAAAAGGTGGCTTTTGTTATTTGCAGAAATGTTAGGGATTGTTCCTGGGAACTTGGAGAATGGATTAGAGATGCTTGATTGACAGCATGGGTAGTTAATTAGTAGAGTGAAGGGGTATAATTTATTACATATATAATTTAATGTTTCCAAAAGCACTCACTTAAAATTTGACTCCTGAGAATAAGACACAAGCCATGCTTTGTGTGTAATTTTTTTAAGTTACTTTCTCCTATTCTCTTCTGATTTTTTAAGAGATTGGTTTCAGATGTGTAAGAAATAGTTTTTGGATTCCGCTAGAGATGACCTAATTTTTGCTGTTGCTCTGCATTCAAAGTTTGTTTGCTCAGAATGGCAGTGTTATGGTCATTATTCTTCGGTAGTTCTAATAAGTGGTTTTATCCAAAGCTTGTAAGTTGTTTTTGCTAAAATTGGCCATATCTCAGGGAAAAAATGGAATGCTGATGTACAAGTTAAAGTTTATTATGTGTGATTCCTTATGTCATTTGCTCGTTGACTTGCTGAAGTGTGTGCGTGCACACACACACGCACACACTGTCATTTTTAGGAAAACCTTAAATGTCTTTCTTCAAAACAGTTATCAGTTTTCTAAAAGATGTAGCTGCCTTTTTATACTTTGTTTTCTAACACCTCAGAATGAAAAGATTTATTCTTCTCAACCATCTGAATTCAAATTATTTTAATTATATTTTAAATGTACAGCTTTATTTTTAGTGTTTACATTCAACCATCCCTACAGTTTAGTTGCCTTTTCCCTACTTTTCATTTAAATCTCTCTTCCCTCAATTTCCCTATTAATTTGAGTTGGGAAGTATCACCTTAAAGCTTTATGAATAGAACTGGTGCTTTTTATTTCATTTTGTATGTATCATGCACCTCTAAAATGAATGTAATACATGTAGCAGCTTATTTCATTTTTGAAGGAAGAATTGAGCTTTTGAATAAAAATGTGAAAAGCAGCTAGTGTTCATTGCCTACGTGGCTTTTTTCAAAAGGCTCATAAGAAACATTCCATTGTGGATTCCAAGTCCTCTTTAAACTTACCACCAACAGTAACAGCCTGCAGAGCCAGGCAAGCATCTTGGCAGCAGCCAGGCCTTTTAGTGATTTCATTACTGTGGTTTCCTCAAGCTCTTTACACACATTGATGAATATTTTTCTTGCAGTTATCGCTGTGATGATTTTGTGGTTAATGACACCAAGCTGGGATTGGTGCAGAAAGTCAGAGAACACTTACAGAACTTGGAAAAGTAAGTAACAGGCCTTGGGGGAAAAAAGAGGATGGGTTGGGATTGAGAGGTCTTTCTGAATTTTTGAGTGGGATTTTTGTTTATGAGTTCCAGAACTTCATCATGTTTTTAGTGTGATTGAAATGTTAGTAAAATAAGCTTTGGGCTTGGGTAGCTGAAACTGTCCCCCTACTTAATGGTCATATCTCAATATTTATTTCATTTAATATTTGTCATAAACCATATCCAAGGGCCCCAGGGTCTGTTTTTTAGTTATAACCTACCAAAGTGTAAACTACACAGTTTTTTTTAGGGAAAGGAACTTCAGGGATGCAAGGAAAGGGCAGAAGACAATATGAAATCATTATGCAAATTACCTTTGGTATTAGAAAACCCTTATCGTGAATGTATTATGAGGTCTTATAAGCACTTTAAAAGTTATGCATTCTTTTAAAGAGAAGTTAGGTTTAATTGTATTTTTGTCCACTTGGCATTTATGTGATAGCACAGGATCCTACTTTCTTTTTGCCTTTTTTTTGTTAGGGGCAGTATATATCCCTTGAAATTACAAGAAGGTGTGAGATGCTCTGTCATCATAAAGAAATTAAAGTACTTATGTGAATAAAATTTTCTTGCTGTAGTCAGTAGGCCATTCAGATAAAACTCACTGGATCCCAAACTCAAAAGTTAAACAGAAACACAAATAGCAAGCATAGCCCTGGACTGACTGCTGACTGAAGTGAAATTTGTGTAAATCACCTCCCGTCATCAGGTGCCATCTAATTTATTTTGATAGTTGGTGTATAAAAGGTATTGTGAGCATATGCCAAAAGCAAACTTAAATGTAAAGCCAATAGAATATTTTTTAATTATATGTTGATAAGAAATAACCTAGGTTCTTCAAATGAAATACTGCATAGCTTTGGTTAACCAAAATTCATATATATGTCTCTTTGGCTAAATAGATTATAATGCTGAAAGGAAAGAAGAATTGATTTCTTTAAAATCTAAAATAATTAAAACACTTTGGATTTAAGTACTGTTGGGCCTGTCATCTCTTTCTTTGGCTCTTTACTTTTTCAAAGCACTTCCTCCCTTTTAATTTTGTTCTTCCCGAACAAAGCAGCCAGAACCCTGTCTAGGATTAGACACACAGATCTAAAAGATCTAATTCTGTCTGAAATTGTCACAATTAACTGGAAGTAGGAGAGCCCGCAGGAATTTGTGTGCTGTCACTCTTTGGTGTGGTGGTGGTGTTGGAGGGGTCTTTCTGTGTGTGTTGGGTCTTTGTTATAGAAGTGGGTAGGTGCAGAATATTTTTTTGTCTTAAGAAAAGACTACCATCTAATCCCAGATAAATTCATCAGAACCAAGTCAAAGGGAAAAGAGGACAACATTCAAGAACCTGCATGCATGTGTGTAGTTATTAAATTTTTCATTTCCACTGACCCGCTTCGTCAGGTAAAAGGTGTTATAACCACCTGGCCTACACTCCTTGACCCTGCTGAAAATCGACCTTGTGATCCTTTTCCTATGTTGAAAAACATTACCTAAGTTCATTTTTATACTCTTCAAACAGGCTTTAATTTATAATGGAAGGCACAATTTAAAAACTATGATTACATTTATGTTTTACTTAAGTTTTAGACTTTTCTGCATATTCTCTAGAGCAGCACTGTGCAGCAGAACTTTCTGAAGGGCAGGAGGTGGCCTGTAATCCACACCGTCCAACACGGTGGCCTCTAGCCATACATGGCTGTGGAGCGCTTCGGAAGTGCCCATTGTGACTCAGGAATGGAATTTAAATTTTATTTAGTTTTCATTTATGTAATATGTAGAGAGCAACATGTAGTGAGTGGCTGCCATAATAGATGGTGTGGATCTAGAGGATTCTTCCATTTTGAGGCTCACTGATGGTAAAATTTTAATAACTTCTATTTTAAAAAACTAAATGCTTTATGTAGGTTGTAGGTTAAAACTAAAAGCTAACGATTAGGCACCGTCACTAAGTAGTATATATAGTCTGCTTGTGTTTCAACTTCTTTACTTAGGGAATTTGTGGCGGAATAACCTAACACTGTAATCTTCTTACCCTGCGCTCGACGATACGCTGAGGGACATTGGCACAGTTCTGAAGACAGATTTCCTACGAGCAGTTTTAGATTTGAAGCAACTGACTGTTACTAGATTTGATGCTCCAAAGACACAGTTCATCTGGAATTTCTGGAAGGAGAAATAATTCTGTATTTACATTGGATTAGCCTAATACTTTTATTTACTTATTTTTTATTATTATTGTTTTTTATCCTCACCTGAGCACATGCTCATTGATTTCAAAGAGAAGGGAAGGGAGGGAAAAAGAAAGGAAGAGAAACATAGAGATGAGAATGAAACATCGATTGCTTGCCTCGGGCACACCCTGACAGGGGACCAAACCCGCAACCCAGGCATGTGCCCTGACTGAGAATCAAACTCATAATCTTTTGGTTCACAGGACGATGCTCCAACTAACTGAGCCATATGGGCCAGGGCATGGATTAGCCTGGTACTTTTAGAAGATGGGAAGGAATTGGCAAGCTTAAAAGTCTGTGTTGTTTAATAATTTTACCTCCTTTAGCTTGGTTGTCCTCATATATAATAATTCTAAAGTGACCCTTTGAAGATAGGAATTAGTTCCCCATACATTTTAAGCAAAATATCTCTTTTACCAAGAAAAATTTAAATAATTCTAATTCAGAATTTCTGTGCTAATTAGAATTTGTTTTAGAATATTCTTTGTAGCATAATTTGATTCTTTGAATCAAATTAATTTGCATGACTATAATTTATCATTCCACAAACTCAGATTATGTCCATAATCTATTATGACAAATGAACAAAACATAATACCTTTATCAAAATCAAGAAGTAGCACAGTATTTGAAACAGTGAAAGTCTCAGAATAATCATGTCAGGCCAGAGTCTTCCTTCAGTTGTGAAGAATGGCTGTCCTCATTTTTGGAGCTCCATGACCGAGTAGGCAGACGGTGGTGGACAGGATCATCTCACAGGCCCTACCTACTTGGCTAGCTTTTCTTGGAAGTGCCGGTGGTGGCAGCCTCCTGTGGCACCTTGCTGAAGGAGCAGTGGGGATTTTCAAGGGAAGTGGAACTCCTCAGTTACTTCTACATGTGTGGGCCAGCATGGGCCTTAGAGGTCATTTCCTAGCCTGACTGAGCAGCCAGGCAGGGCTCCATGCCCTAGACACCTAGAGCAGCCAAGTTTATTCTAAAACCTGCTGTGTAGTCTGTACGTATTCTTGTCTTTTTGACTGTCTTTCTGTTTGTGTTTTAATAGCTCAGCTTTCACAGCTGACAGGCATAGGAAAAGAAAACTTTTGGAAAACTCATCACTAAACAGCAAGTTATTGAAAGTAAATGTAAGTAATTAAAATTTATTCAAATATAAGAATTGGTTGAGATCTAGTTACTGCTTTATTACAACTTTAACATTAATGTTGTCCCTTAAAAACTTTTATAAATGTATGCCTTGGATTTGTAATATTTTATAAAATGTTTGCCACTTGTACTAATGATTTTTTTGTTTTAAATCCTCACCTGAAGATATATATTTATTGATTTTAGAGAGAAAGGAAGGAAAAGAGGGAACCATTGATTGGTTACGTCCCTCTGCTCCCACCGTCCAGGCCCTGACCAGGGATCGAACCCACTACCTTTTGGTGTACGGGAAAATGCCCCAACCAACCAAACCACCCAACCAGGGCATGTTAATGATTCTTGGTGTGGCTAAATGCTGCAGTGAGTCCACCTGACAGTGCCTCTATTCTGTCAGGGTCACTGCTGTGCTCCGCTACCTTAGCACGTGCTTGTCCTCAGTGCCTGCTTGTGCGCCTTGTTACGACGTTTCTGTGGGACCCAAAGATGCTGGCTTTCTTTAAAGAACCCTAGTGCAAAATCTGTGGGTCTGAAGTACTGGTATTTTATTTCCTAGGACTGTTTAGAATATAACTCTACCATAAAGAATATGCTTTCTCATTCTGGTAACCATCTGTTGTTACCAGTTGTATGAGCCATTAATGGATTAGCAAAATTTAAAAATCATGAAATACTTGAATAATTTTGCCCTGCATCTATAATACCTAGCTCTCAACTTTCATGCTAGCTATATACAGACACACTGTTAGTTAAAGTGTTACGATTTTGTGGAAGAAGGAGCTACAGTGCTCTCTGGCCACCTGAATTATGGGCAGAGATGCTTTGAGTTGGATTGGTAGATTCACTTCCAGTGTTCAGGTGTAGCATTCAGATGTCCTAGTGTATTGTAGGGCTAATCAGAAAACCAAGCTTCAGTTTAAGAGAAGTTCAAGTAGTTAGAGATTGATATTCCATTGCTATGAAAACATGTATTGGCCATTTATGCATGGCTTAGAGTTAAAAGTTTGGGGACAGAAATACTAGGGGTGTATAAATTTATGTCTTTTCAACTTGTAGTAGTTTTAATAGAATCTTACAAAGGCATTACGTCTTACTCTTTATTTCTTTTGAGGGTCTTCCTGGTTTTTTGCACGGTGTACTGCATGGTACTTATAATGCTGATTTCCTCATAAACTTCTGTGAGGAACTGCCATTTAGAACAGACCCAGGATCAGAAACAACCTTCTAAATATATCTAGACACTAGTACAGAGAATATAAACAGAGTTTGAACTATTGATTGAATAGAAAAGGACAAATTCCAAGTTGGCTTGATTCTAGAGTTTCAAATACTATAGGCCTTTGCTTTGCTTTGATGTTTGAAACAGCCAGCCTTCTCTTGGCACTACTGATGGCCTCTTCTCATCCCATTTTATAGGGAAGTACCACGGCCATTTGTGCCACAGGCCTTCGGAATTTGGGGAATACGTGTTTTATGAATGCCATCCTTCAGTCACTCAGGTAATGTGACAGTCAGAGCGTAAGTGTCTGATGTTAGGTTCTGGTGGAGTGGTGAAGAGCAGAGGCGTGGGCTCAGACCCTCTCTGCCATTGACTCATTGTAACGTGGGGGGCAAGTCACCTCAATTCCTTAATTTCTCTCATCAGTGAAATGGGGATAATAGTTTTACCTCACAGGGTTGTTGGGATGATTAAATAGTGTAATTTATATAAAGTGATTATTAGAAAATTGCCTAGCATTAAGTATCTGCTCACTGTTATTGTTTGTTTCCTATTGCTTCTTGAATAGGCTAGAGCAGAGGCCAGCAAACTTTTTCTGTAAAAGGCCAGATTAAATAAATATTTTTATCATTTTTTCTTAATATTCAAATACATTTGTCTCCATTTTCCCACCATTACTTTCCCCTGCCCCATTCACCCCCACCTCCCACCCTCAATCCTACCCACCTCTGGCTTTGTCCATGGGTCCTTTATACACATTCTTTGAATTTTTAATCTTTGCATGCTATCTACAGTCTCATATATTCTTTTCTCCTCTACCCACCCACCCATTTAAAACAGCTGTTTAAAAATGTAAAAGCTCACTGGCCCAGGGCCAGATATGGTATGTGGGCTGTAGTATGCAGACTCCTGGACTACAGGGAATCTTGATCAGAAAACTTACTTGAATCATTAGTTGAGTCTCAGGTGTGGTCATGAGACCGGATGTTTAGAAAATCTTCAGAATGTAAGATAAGCAGTAAATATAAAATGACCAAGAAGGCTGACCTAGGTTGTATTGAGTAAATTATTTTGAAAGTTGTATACTTTTAGATTTTAATGAGCCATCAATAGTCAGAATAAATTATCTCCCCAAGGCCACCTTGCTAATCAGGAGCAGAAACTGTATTTGATCTCTTCTGTTAGCTTATCCAGTTCAAAGAAGAGATTTTAGTCGTGACCAAATTTTCCTTGTTACTCTCTGTATCTGAACAGTGTGTTTGGTTTCACGGTCTGTTATTATTTGAGGATTGGAGGAAGTTGTTGACCACTGGACACAAGCACCTGAGAAGAAAGAAAGGGTGACAACCTGTAGATGTGGGGTGGGGGTTGAAGACTGAGGAGTGTTTGGACAGAGGTTCCGCTTTAAGATGACTTTCTACAAAGTCACCTACAACATTTCTTACTGTTTCTTGGAATAAATGTGGAAACAATGAAGAAACTCAGTGCAAGAGACTACACTGAGTACAATTTAAAGGAAAAATTGAAAGATCACATTTTCAAAATCCACATGTATGTTTCATAGAACTTTCTATACCATCCTAGTATATTTTAAAAAATAATTTTCTTCCCTTCCTTTTTAAATAGTAACATTGAACAGTTTTGCTGTTACTTCAAAGAACTGCCCGCTGTGGAGTTAAGGAATGGGAAGACGGCAGGAAGGCGCACATACCACACCAGGAGCCAGGGGGATAACAATGTGTGAGTTCTAAGAATATGTCCTTTCTGGCTTTGAGCTACAAAACAAATGACTCTTACTGGTGATTTCCATTGTATATGTGAGTTGATGGGCACATACATTTTTAAAAACTCCTCTTCTAAGAATTGTGTTTTAGTATCTAGCTGGTAATCTTAATAATTGTTGGAATTCTTGTATTTGTATTTATCTAAAAAGCAGCATAAATTTAGCACTCTCCTCATTTAAGTCTTTGTGAATTTGGACATTCTAAAATTAACATTTATATATGAAATACAGTTCTAGGTGTAGACCACCATGAATATCATTAATCTTTGTGAATTGATTTTTCTGATAGTGTTGGGTAGATCCATCATGGATAATAAAGTTAATTAATGATCATCAATACAGTCAATTTTTCATTGACATGAAGAGGGAAAAAATGAACAAGTGATTATTGAGAATCAATATGTATTCAGTGCAGACGTGCTCTATTTGGGGGTTAGAAAATCTGTCTTATTTTGATTGTCGGGGCCACATTTTTTCATATCTTACCATTGCTGAAATAGGGCTATGATTAATAATCTGTGCACATTTTAATGTAATGTTTTCCCTGCCTGCCCATCCCCACACCCACACATCCCGCCCAAACACGTTCCAGAAAACCTTATAATTGGGTGCTGTTCTGTCTCAGTGGCTGAGGGAGACTAGGACAGAACATGTTAGGCCAGTGCACAGTATGGCTGGAGCCAAAATATGGGGGAACTTGAAAGCCAGGCATGGAGCAGGGATGGAATGACATCACTAGAAGCGGTGTTTTGATAACAGCATGTAGGATGAACTGGACAATGTCTGTATTCAAGGAGGTTTCACACTCTGTAGTAATTGATTTTGGAGGGGATAGCAGTGAAATGAAGAGGAAAAGGTACATGTGCACAAAACCTAAGGGAAGAATGACTGGTACGTGATTAATGTCATTCAGGGCTTAGTGACAAACCATAGAAACTGCTTCTCGCCATCTTAGGCAGAAATTCACTGAAGGTCTAATTGGGGCCCCTGCCATTACTGGACGGGTAGAAAATCAGGTCCGAATTCTGGGCGTCCAGAACCAAAGCCACGATCACCCCACAGACCTTTCCCATGAAGACATACATCACTGCTCCCGCCACCCAGTGCAGCACCAGAGCTCTTGCTGCTGGCACTGTTGGAGCCAGCGCTGGGTGGACGCTGTTGCTGCTGGCCCTGCACTCCAGATGATGCCCTTTGCCACCACAAAGGATTTGGCACTGCCCCAGCTTCTTTGCATCACACACACCTGCTTCACAGAGGCAGAACCCACGCCATGTACCTGAGTCTTGGCTGCAGGGGGAAGGGTGGAGGGATGGGCCTTTCCAGCCTCCACCGTGGGAGGCAGGCTCTGACTCTCACCAGTACTCTTAAGGTGGAGAATTCCTCCAGCAGAAGTTCAGGCACTGAAAGTAAAAACTATGCTTTGTATTCCAAGGATCTACTGGATAACAGGGGTTGAGAAAGAGATACTGAGGTGCCCTGAGATGTGAATTTAGGTATCCATGAGTATGGTGGTTGTATCAACAGATATAGTCATTGAAGTTAAGGAGGTTTATCAGTTTAGCAAAATTAACAGCGACTGAAACTCCCATGCAGAAGTTGGAGGGCTGTGTGACACAGCTCTGTCTAGGCCTGTTTTACATGGTCAGCAGGCTCCCTGTAGCTCTTTGTTCCACCAGCCCTGGCGTGGGGCTCTCAGCCACATAGTCCAGGATGGTTGCTGGAATGCTACCATTTCATCCTCATTCCAGCCAGAAAGGAAGAAGGAAGAGGTTAATAAGGACTATTTCTCTTTAAGGAAATTTCTCAGAAGTTGAACACATTCAGAGTTGTTTGTTCTAGGAGTTCATGTGCCAAGAAAAAAAAATGGAAGTTGTATTCCCATGGAGAAGAGGAGAGTGGATATTGGGGGACAGTAGGGAGAGTACAAGAAAGCAGGTTCAGTACACACTGAGCTTGAAATAACAGAAGGACACCCACTGGAAAGTCCCTGTTGGAAGCTGGAGAAACCTGAAAATAAAAGTAGTCGTGAGAAAGTGTGGCTTTTAGATTTGGATTTCTGAGAGTCCTTGGTGTAGAGCCGAATGCGGAAGCTTTGTGCTCAGATGAAGCCTCTGAGGCACGGATGAGCAGGTGGTCACGCACCACTGAGGGGTGAGAAATGCTCCTAGGGAGGGGCAAGTAGGGGAAATGCAGGGATGGAGAAAGAGAGTCTGTTAATGTATTAAGTTTTAAAAATGTATATTCTTCTGGATCCCTGGTGGATCCTACAGGAATTCTGCCACCACAGTACAGCAGTTCTGGAGAATTACTTATTAGCTTTATATTAAGTTCTTCAGAGTAATATGTTTTTCAGATTTTAATTTTTTAATTACAGTTGGCATACTGTAAAAAAATAAAAATAAATAAAAATAAATTAAAAAATAAAAAATGTATATTCTTAAGTAATTTGGTTTTTAGCTTATCCGTTGCTTTATTGTACAAGTGTGGCAGTACTTTGGCGCAGACTTTACCATATGGTCCAAAAACTGGTTTTGTCGGTAATTAACTATACTCATGGGTTTTCGAGATGCCCTTACTTAACTGTCAGGCTTAGCTCAGAAGAGACCAGACCCTTTTTGTTTTCATATTTTTATATATTATGGATTTTAGACAGTTGGACATTATGCATTAAAATAGCAGCCTCTCATTGATGCTAAGAGTATCGTCCCTTCTTTTTTCCCAGGTCTTTGGTCGAAGAGTTCAGAAAGACACTCTGTGCTTTGTGGCAAGGGAGCCAGACGGCATTTAGCCCAGAGTCCTTATTTTATGTCGTTTGGAAGATTATGCCGAATTTTAGGTAAGTATTATTTAATGAAAGAAACTTAAAACATTAATTAGTCTTCACACTGTTCCTGAGGCAATTTCCAGTGGAGTGGTGGTGGTCTAAATAGTAAAAACTGCCTTTGCTTTTTTTTTTAAAGAAGAAAAACAGAAGTTGGATATATTTCACTAGACAAATATTTAAATAATAGGTAGACATTAGAAATGTCTTTAACAAAGGGTACAGCATTTTGTTGTTATAAAAACAAAGCCCTTATAAATAACTTTGTATACTCTAGGAAAAATACTGGACAAAATTTCCTTTATTCCTTCAAAATCTTATAAATAATTACTACCATACACTGTCTTGCTATTTCAACTAAAAACAGTCCAGATGTAATCAGTAAAAATCCATGGATTATCCTCACTGCTCTGCTCTGGGCTCTGAAGTCCGTTGGGATTCACTGTGCAGAAGGTGGCTGGGCCGCACCCGGACGTGGCTGTGGAGTCGCTGTGTTTTCTGTGCTCACTCTCTAGCCTCGCTCTTGAGTAAGGAAACAGCCCCGCTATCAGAGGACCCTGCCTCTTCTCCCTCCTTGGTCCCCACGTAGGGCTTCCGGCAGTAGCAGATGCGGTGCGCTGCGGGTTTGTGACAGCGGCCATGCCCCCTTCTGTTGATTTTACCCTTGGAGGCGAGTTGTGGTTCTTGCTAGTCCTGATTTTTGCACCTTGTGTACATCACTCTCCTTCTCCTTTTTTTTTTTTAACATAAAACCAGCCTGCTGTAGTAAAACTTAGCATATTATTGCCTAATAGTGGTTTAGATATTTTGCTAATATACAGAAATGTTTAAAAGGTAACTTCAAAGAACTCTTAAGTCCTTGTGATTGACTATCGTTACCCCTGATCTTTGATTGGACGGAAACTTCTTTTGCGTATACTGTGCCATTTAAATCTCCTCCCAGAAGAAACTAATTTTGTAAAGATTTTAGTATTTCTTGACTCTTAGTTGGAAAGGTGGAAATGACTGTAAAGTTACCACTAATTCGGTTTGGATTTAATGTAAAATAACCTTATCACCTAGTGAGACTCTTGATAGGGATTTAATCTTTGTGTTTTACTCTATTCCCCAGCCATTCATTTTGCTTTCTGGAAGTAACCACAGTTACTAGATTATTGTGTGTCCTTTCAGTGATACTCTCTTGTGCATATGTAAGCGTGTTTGTTTGTAACATAAATAGTAACAGCTTTTAACATAATTTTTAACATAAATGGTAACATATCTTTTTTCCTACTTTGAGATGATTCATATTAGTATATAAATAGCTTTTTCAGTTCGTTTTAGGACTGTATAACTTTCTACTTTATGGTTGTATAATTATCTATTTAAGAGTCCCCTAAGAAAGGGGACTTCTGTTTTTAATCTTTTGTTGTTCCAAACTGTGCTGCAGTGGATAGTCTCATACATACAAATGCAAGTACCTGAAAGAGGAATTGGTGATCCAAAAGATACTGGCTTTTGTAATTTTGATAGTCTTTTCTGCTACCCTTTGCTTTCTTTGATGTGATTTTGTCTTGTCACCTCCGTATCTTTGTCATGTGCTTTCTGACTATGGTATTTGCCTTGTGGTCCCATCTCTTTTTTTTAGGGTCCAGCTTAACGCTAACACTCTCCAGGACAGTCTCTTGATAATTCAGATCAGGTCTGGTGTTTATTTCCTTGCTTCTCATAACACTTATGTGCTATTTCTACCTTCACAGATAACTCAATTTAAATATTCACCTTGACTTCCCAAAACAGAGTGTTCTTTAGTTTTTAAAAAAGTTAGTTCTTGTAATTAATATTTAAAGATGATGAGTGAGTAAATTTCTAGAACATTATTATTATATTTGCTAACTATTCTACTTGGCTTTGTAGAAAACATGAAAAATCTTTGTACACAATAAATAGATCTTTGCCTGTTATAATTTAATAGTAATCTTTTTTTAATTATATTTTATTGATTATGCTATTACAGTTGTCCCATTTTCCCCCTTCATTACCCTC
>PVKU01001893.1:197000-261635 GCA_004027475.1 Anoura caudifer | reverse complement strand
GGGGCGAGGGCGGGGGGGGTGGATGAGGTAGGATGGGGGAGGGCGCAGCCCGGGCGGCGGAGGCTCCAGCCATAAACAAGCGCCGGGAGGAGCCGCGCAGGAGTCGAGCGGGGCGCGCGGCGCTCACAGAGCGGACCTTTTCTGCTCCACCGCGCCCACTCGGCGGCTCGGGAGGCGGGGACCGGCCCAGAGGCTGCGCCGCCGCCGCGGAGGAGCTGAGAGAGGCGGCGCTGCGAACCCGGGCTGGAGCGGAGCGCAGCCGCCGCAGCCGCCAGAAGTTTGGGTTGAACCGGAGCTGCCGGGAGGAAACTTTTTTCTTTTTTCCCCTCCCTCCCGGGAGGAGGAGGAGGGGAAGCTACCGCTGGCGCCAACGCTAGTGGGCTCGGGGTCGGCGCGGCCCGCACGGGGGGCGGGGGCCTCGCCCCACTAGGGGAGGCGCGCCCCGGGGGCCCCGAGGGGGGCGGCGAGGACCGCGGGCTGCGGGTGCTGCGGCGGCGCGTGTGCCCCACTCAGGGGAGGGCGCCCGCCCAGCTCCCGGCCCGGCTGCGAGGAGGCGGCGGCGGCGCAAGAGGATGTACTTGGTGACGGGGGGCAGGGGGCTGGCCGGCTGCGGGCACCTCCTGGTCGGGCTGCTGGGGGTGCTGCCGCCGCTGCTGTTGCTGCTGGCTGGCTCGGGCACCCGGGCGCTGGTCTGCCTGCCCTGCGACGAGTCCAAGTGCGAAGAGCCCAGGAACTGCCCCGGGAGCATCGTGCAGGGCGTCTGCGGCTGCTGCTACATGTGCGCCCGCCAGAGGAACGAGAGCTGCGGCGGCGCCTACGGGCTCCACGGAGCCTGCGATCGGGGGCTGCGCTGTGTCATCCGCCCTCCCCTCAATGGCGACTCCATCACCGAGTACGAAGTGGGCGTTTGCGAAGGTACGGCCTCCCGCGGCGGACCCCCTCCTACCTGGCCCGCGCGGTCCTCTAGCGCTGAACAAAGTTTGGCCGAGACTTTCCCGAGAAGAGAGGACTCCGCAGGGGAAAGGGAGGCCCCGGACCCCGGGAGGGAGCCCCCAGCGTCCCTCCTTTCCCGCTCACCGCTTCCCCCCCCCCCCACGCCTGGCCCGCCGCGGGCGAGGTTGGATTTCGTGGGTGGAGGCAGGCAAGTTGGGGGATCGCCCCCGGCCGCATACGGACTCACACGCGTGTGGCCATTCGGCCTTGGGCTGGGTAGGGCGGCCGGGCCCTACGCCCCGAGGTGGGGGCGCCACGGGCCGGGGGCACTGCGGTGCCATCGCGAGCCCCTGGCGGAGTCCGACCCCTGCCGCCCTCCCCACAACTGGCGCAGTGTGGAACGGAGTGCCGCACGCCGACCGCGAAATCCCTTGTTGGCGGAGGAGACGTGTCTCCAGCTTACTCCCTGTGATCTTTTATTATTTTTTCCTTGCTTTCTTCCTTCGCCCCCTTCCTCCTCCGCTTATAAATCAATTTCGGCTCCAGCATATGTCAGCCCAGGGGAAGTTACATACGGTGGTTACTCATTTATTTGCCTATTGAAAACGGTCACAGGGCTTTCTCTCTCCTGAATGAAGGGGGGAGGGGGTTTGCACCTGGGAGTGAAAAGTTGTTTCTACTAGTGGCTGCTTTGGGGGATCAGATATCCGCGTGTTTCCAGTCGCGTTGCTGCTTCCTTCTTTTGGTTCGTTTGACAGCGAGGGTGGCTCTGCTGGGTTCTTCCCTAAGCAGTGTGCACCGCGGTGTCGAGACGGAGGGGAGGAGAAAGAGATTGGATTAGTGGAGCCTCCCCTCTCTGGAAGAACCGCTGTGAAAAAGGGTGTTGGCCTTAAACCCGGCCCGCCGGCCTCGGCCCCGGAGTGCCTGGTCTGATTTGGGGTCTAAACAAGGCTGTGAGTTCTTTTCATTTGGCGAATGGGCAGGACTCGTGGGCACCAGTTAGACGTGCGATCGCGGCTGGGGCTGACGTTGGGATGATGCTGTTCGGGGCATCCTAGTGCCTGAGCCGAGGAGCAGCCGCAGCCTTACCTCTGGGGGAGCGTCAAGGAAAATGGACAGGCGCCCTCGGCACCTTGTCCCTTCTTTACTACTCAGAGCCAGCACCTAGTAAACGAAGGGTTTATTCTGGAGCGTCCTTACGTATGTACGGCTTATTGTGCTGGGATAGTGGGAAGAGGGTAGCAATCTTAGGGATTTGATGGGTCTGTTAAAAAAGGCTTGAATTCTGCGATTTTCTTTAAACACACATATGTATATTTATTTATACCTGCGGATTTTTGAGTTTGGACAGGAAAACCCCGGAGGGCTTCCTGGTGGGCAGTAATGACTAGAGGGGACACTCCTCCTCAGAAGGGACTCACACTGCACCCTTGGGACACTGGGTTAGAAGAGTTCATTTGCCCGAAATACAAATGCCTCTCACCTGGTTTGAAGTCCCATTTTATAACGTTTTGATGTATCACATCAGGAGAAAACGGCCGGGAGATTAACTTCTGTTACAACGTAGGATTTAGACTAAAAGATGCATCTTCGGACCCTGCCACTTGGGGTGTACAAGTTACTTAAGCCAGCCTCCCAATAAATTACAAAGAACAAGCAACGTGAAACAGGGTTAAATGTAGTGGAAACTGCTGTGCTCGGAGAAGGTTCTAAAGATTGTAACCCTGGTTTTGTTTCTTCGTGATATATTTCTGGTGAAGGAAATGTGGAGCTCAGGAAGCAGTCCCAGGAATCAAGTGTTTTGGCAACAATAGACCCGTGTCATGGTATACGGTGACTTTGGCAGTGTGCTGGTGAGACTCTCATTCCTCCTAAATGATGCAATTCCTCACCACCTCCTTTCTCCTGCTAACACCCCATGCACTTGGTGTGGGCCTTGAAAATGCTAGGAAATATTTGTTGCCATGATTATATCTGAATTCATGTTCTCTAGCAACACTTTTCATTTAGCAGGCCTGTCTTCAGCTACTAAAATTGAGTGCCCAGGCCATTTTTATTTTATTTTTATTTTTTAATTCTAAAAGCAGCAGTCAAGTTGCATTCTGAACCCATGAAGCAAGGTTAGAAGGACCGTGTCACATGATACAATGGTTAGGTTTAGATATTTTCAAAACTGTGCCTAAATTTCCATATTTCCACGTTACTACAATATATATGAAAAACATAGCTTAAGGGAGTAGCCTTTTTTTCTTTTTAAGAATTAGAGGATTCTTTACATGTCAGTAATTATCTACTTTCTCTTTTGTTTTCCTGTTACTTTGGAAGAAATTTCTCAATGGCCAGTGTGTGTTTCCCTCAGTTTCCATTTTTATTCCAAGAGTCATGCACTGAAACTGACCATCACAACAAACATGAATAGGAATTGATACATTTTGCTCATGTTGAAGTCTCTTTTGCTGCAATTTTTGCACTAAAATGACCCCTACTGGTTGTATCTGTTAATGAAAACTCTTTTGAAAAGCTTTAATTGGCTCCACTGAGAAAACATAGTGCATGGTATGGAAATATTTTCATGACTAACCTAGCTGCTTTCGATGACATAATTTAAATACAAATTACATTGCTCTATTTGCCAGCTTGCAGTGATTTTTATTTGTGTTGCTTCCCATGCTGGGGTTTTGGGGGGGCGGGTGGAGGGAAATCATGTTTTTACATCTAGTTCACAAAGTGAGTTAGATCAATTAGGGCAGAAATGGACCCCTTCCAACTGGGGGTTCACTCACTGCCTCAGGTTGTTAAGGCATGCCCGCCCGTAGTAGGCTCTCAGTAAACGTGCACTGGGTAAATGGCTGAACAGTCCTCTCCACAGAAAGAATACTGAAGAAAAATTGTGTTCCGAAAGGTTAAATAATGTGAAGAGCCAGGTCCTGTGAATCCTGCAACACGTACACTGGAACTTCTTTTAGGCACCACTCGGATCGTCATTAAGTACATTCTGATTATATATATATATATATATATATATATTTTTTTTTTTTTTTTTTTTTTTTTAAGATTTTGGCGACTGCATTTTCAGACATGAGTTGCAGTCTAAAAGGTGCCTGCTGGCCCTTGGGAGGACACAGGTCCCTGCCCCATTTCAGGTCACCTGGTGAGTCTTCCTGTGCCGTGGGCGATATCCCATGTGGTCTGTTTCTCAGCTTGGCTGCCTGCCTCCAGGTAAATTACCTAAAAGCCTGAGAAACAAGTTTGGATTCTGAACTCTGGAGAAGGAAGCCGGAAGGGAGACCTCTTTGGGAGATCAAAGACAGAGCTCTGAAATATGACTGAAGTGAGATTTTTCCAGGAAGAATGTTTTGATTGGACGGTGGGGGTTATATTTTGTGAGAAAGGGGTGAGGACCACTTTTTTTTCCTCCTAATGTGGACTAGGGCTTGCACTTGGGTAAGGGGTGGGGCCAGGTGCAGGGCCCTGTGATCAGTCTTTTCTCTAAGTAATAAAGGGCAGGTGACGGCTGGAGTTCGACTGTGTGAGGACAGAGTGACTCGGAAGCTGGTGGACACACTACTGAGTGGCTCGGCCCTGAGAACTTGGTTGTATTGCATCTGGGTTGATCCCTGTTGCAGATAAGCACCAACTTTCTTCCCCGTGATTATTTCCTCAGTGGCTTCATCTTTATGGAGCATCTGTTGGCACCACTGCCCTCTAAAAACTGCCTCTCTCAAGACACAAGTCCCCGTTTTATTTCCCCAGGTATTTTAAACTTTCCTTCTCCCCACTCCTTTTTTCCATAGGGCAGTGAGGAGAATCAAGGAAATGTTCTGAGTACTCACACAGAACAGAATGTCTTTTTCTGATACTGTTGCCATTGGAAGATTATAGCTCGTCTTCTAATCACTGCAAGACAGGTATTGAGTAATAGGTTTCATTTTCTCCCTCAGAGTCTTTAGGTCGAGTGAGCTTTTCCATGCCAGAGAGAGAAGCAAGCAGAGGGCCTATAAAAATATATTAATAGGGTATGGGAAGAGAAACCAATGCAAATAAACAAGGAAATAATTAGTTCCTCCTGAAAGTAAATATTGACAAAACTCAGAGAGACTATTCACTGCACATATACAAATGACAGGACTTCCTGACCTTCACTTTGACTATCAAGCTCGCAGAATCCTCACTGGTATTGAGGAGTCCAGTCACATAAAACACTTGGCAAAGGAAATGCATAAGACCAGAAAGGCAAAAATAGCAAGTCTGAGAATTTGCAGCCGTTAACATATCTTTAACAGTGACCAGGCAGTCTACAAGCAACGTTTTGGCAGTGCAGTTGCGAACAGATAGGTTAATTTACGAAGAAAATTACTTAGAACTGTGCTTAACGATGGGTATTATATCCACCTGTAGGAGGTACGTGATGATTTGGTGCAGGTTTCTGTGTTTTGTGGGGCTTGATTAGCATGTAATGATCTGGACGAACACGGGACTAGCTTGGGGCCGCAGGAGGCAGGCATTATGAAGTTGGGGAAAATGGCTAAAACAGAAGACCCTAAAAAGGTAATGGAGTAGGAGGACTAAAGAATGACAAATGGGAGAAGGGAAAAATACTGAATCCATCCTAGGGCAACTATGTCATCCTTTGAAGAATAATCCAAAACACATTCCAGACATTAATTGTGAAATTCCTGAAAAAGGTGGGTGTGTTTAACATCTTTCAGGCTATAGCACTAACATGAGAGATGGTGTAACTCCTTAGCGTGTAAATACCATCAGATAGGAGGTGGTGAAGTGAGTGGAAGGTAAATGTGTTTGGTGAAGCAGGTTCCTGTAACTCTGTGTTCCGTACAGCCCATGCAGTATCAGGATTTTGGAGACGCCCTAGTAAAGCTCAATTAATTATTTGAAGAAGAAACAGCGGACTAGCCAAGCGTGCATGAATAACAAACTAAAAGCCTTTCTTCTCAGAGATTGAATTCTCCAAAGCTCAATTTTCAGAGATCTGACTTGTCTTTGCATAGAAATTAGTCACTCATTCATTGATCCTCTGCTCTGAACAAGGCCTTCTGCTGGGGAGCAGTGGGGGCAGAGCCTGGGGACCTCTAGGATGGGTTCCACACCCTTTACACTCTCTTAATCAAGACAAGGAATAAGGCAGTAAAGACTTTTGGAAGTCCACATCATAACGTAAGTTCAAGCCGAGTTGAAGGGATTCTGCCAGTCTGTATATGTTTAGTTGGTGAGCGAAGAATGTGATTAAAATTTGTTCTAGGAATCACAGGATCCGAGATGATCTTCTCAGCCTCTGGTGGCAAAGCTGAAAAGAAGAATTCAAAATCACACTGCGTGTGAGAGTATGAGCTCGAGCTCTTTCGGGTGGGGGAGGGCTAACCCTCCCCATTCTCCTTAGAGCCTGTGCAATGCAAAACAGTGTTTCCCAACATCTGAGAATGGGGCTGAATTCTTAACACTTTACTAGCTGTGGTTCAAAGTGGCAGGCTGCCTTTGAGAGTGATTTTCTCTTTGTTCTGGCTTGTCCCACCAGGCAGATGAGCGTGGGCAGCGAACTGGGAGGTGTCCCTTTATTGGCATCTCCCGACTTCACCCACTTTCTGCTGCTGGTCCCAGCCAGTCATCCTGGTCCAATCACGGAAAACCTCTGTGCTCAGACAGGGCCTCCTCTGCCTTATGGACAGAGGAAGGATTGAATATACTTTTAAAGTTAAGAAAGCCCTCAAGGTGAACACTAGCAAGTGTTCATTTGGGGCCCCCCTTGGAAAAACATCTGAAAAGATCCCTTTTTTATCTGTTACAAAACGAACAGGTTTCACTCCCTTTCCCTGATTAATTAATTGCCAGTGTGAAACACGGGGCTCGAACCCGCACTCTGCTTTTCCATGCATCTCAGTTTTCTCATCTGTGGAGTAGGTAAATAATGGGATGACTGGAAGGCTCAGTGAATGAATCCCTATGAGGCTCTTAGAAGAATGACTGGAGTAGACAGTAACAGCAAAGTTACTAACCATATAAGTGAGACAGCTGATACAGGTTCATTATCTTCTTCTGCTTTGTCCTCATCCACCTGAGCAACTGATCATCAGTAGTTAAGGAGTTTGGATTCTTAGGAAGGGAGCAAATTATTACTGAGTTTGCGTCCCTCCTGCCAACACCATAAGTGCATCAAGTTAAAAGGCTTATTTAAAAGCCTCTGAAGTTATCTCTTCCTTTTCCTCCTGAAGCCCATCTGTTAGACCTGGTCTAAATAGTTTCTACCAAGTTGGTGTATTTTGGGTGAAAGTAAAGAAAGAGGGATCTGAAATTTTCTTCATTAACTTGTAGACATTGTAAATGTATAACCATTTATCTGTGGGCTAATATTTTATTTGAGAAAGAGCAGGCATCAAAACTTGCTATAACCAGTGATGTACGTTTCCTTCACGTGACATTCTGGAGAACTTGGCTCCTAGCTCTTGGAGTGCTCACAGACGGATTCGGCCTGGCTGGAGCTGCGGAAACAGCTTGTCTTGCCTGGGGCCCCACTCCCACCTGTTGCTGCAGCTGGTACAAACTAGGCAAAAACAGAGGTCAGACATCTAACCAGCCCATTCCTCAGTTTACTTTCCAGCCCTCCCTGTTCCCCTGCCATCCTTCCACTCACTCGTATTTACTGAGCAGCTACTGTGGGGTCTGGTTTGGGGTGCAACATGGTGGCAATACCACTTCTCTGAGCCCAAGTTTCCCTTTCTGGTAACAGTGATAGCTACCACCTATGTTTGCAGGAAGGATAAAATGAGAAACTGTGCTTCTGAAATTTTGACATGCATACAAATCACCTGGGGATGTTATTAAACAGGCGGGTTCTGATTCAGTAGGTCCGAGGCTGGTCTGAGCGTCTGCGTTTTTACTAACCTCACAGGTGAGGTCAGTGCTGCTGATCCAGGGGCCACACTTTTCTGTGGCAAGAAGCTGGCTGGTACCTGTAAAGCACGTGGCACCAAGTGCAGCGGGTAGTAACACCTGCTATTATTATGATAATTATTTCTCAACCAAAATGAGTAAGATGGGGCCCTGCTTTCACAGAGGCCATGGAGTGATGGTAGTCAGCTGAGACAGTTAATTACAGGCCAAGGCAGCTACAGCTGAGCCCTGGGATCAGAAGTGCTGGGCCTCTCAGGAAAGCTAAGGGGCTCGTAATTCTGACTCTGACCATGAGGAAGAAATGGTGGGGGGTGTAGCACCAAGCAAGCCCCAAGGATGTTTCCTTTTCTCCCTCCTTCTGAGGGTGATGTTTTAGAAAATAGGAAATAGGCCTCCGGGGGTTAGATAAACCTCTGTCCAGATCTCAGCCCTGCTGCTGCTTCAATGTGAACATCCAGCTTGCTTAGGTGTTGGGGCTTCAGGCTCCTCATCCATGAAAACGGAATTTTAATGGCTTTCTATCCAGTAAGTATTGTGGTGAGGATGGGAGAGAATTAATACATATGTGTTACATATATATGTGTGTATAATGGCTAGTATTCTTGCTACCAAATAGATTTTGAAAAGATTAATATTTTAATTTCCATTCTGTTTTCCATCCTTTCTCATTTTCTTCTGTGTTAGCTTTTTCTTTATATAAGTTTGGTTTTTGTTTTTGTTTTTAATTTAACTTATGGACCTGGAGAACATTATGTTAAGTGAAATAAGCCAGTTAGAGAGACAAATACCACATAATCTCACTCATATGTGCAAGCTAGTGAACGAACTGAACTAACAAGGATGGTGAGGACAGACTCATAGATGGAGAGCAGGGTGACAGCTGGTTGGGGGGAGGTCAGTGGGTGGAGGGATTGAGCAAAATGGAAAAAGGGCTCATGGACACGGATAACAGCATGGTGATTGCTGGGGGGAGGGGGGCATAAAGGAACTAAATGTAATGAAAAAAATACAATAAAGATTAAAAATAAATAAGAAAAATACCTACTTTGTGGACACACAGACTTCCTCCACAGAGGACTCAGCTGCAGAAATGTGGCCTCAGGTGCTTGTCAGAGAAAACAGGCCTGGGAAGTACTTAGAACAAGGGACCGGGAGCCCGTATTTCTAGACCCAGAGAGCGTTCGGTGGTCTGGCCTGGGATGACTGTGCCCCCCAGCCCCACTGGCGTTTCAGCGCATTGTGGGCATTGGCTTGATTTTGTGGTTTGACTCCCTTACTTCCAAAGAGCTATTGCAAATTAGTACTTTTTAAAAAGTGACATATCTTAATGGCATATGGTTTTATGAAAGTGAATGAAATTTCCTTTTGTTAAAAGTTTGCTGTGAGTTTCCAGACGTCACTGGAGACACTGGAGACCTCAGGGGTATCTTCTGGGCCAGGTTGGGATGGCTGGGGTTACGGAAGGAAAGAGCCCAGGCCCGGCTGGCTTAAAGGTGAGGGCTGGCCCAGAGTCCATGCGTTACTTCCCTTGATCGCATGGTGTTCCATCCATCTTTCGTATAGACTAACACTGCAGCTGCACTATGGATTTGCATTGTGGTTTCCCTGGAAAGTCTTTGCACAGCAATGGAAGTCTAGAAAAGGACACCTACAATTAAAATATCTGATGTTCTTGTCTCCTTATTTCCTAATGTAGTTTCAGTCCCACTTTAGGAAGACAAAACTATAACTCTGTCCTCATGCCTGGAAGTAAGTATTGCTTTTTTATCCAATAAATAGGGTCGGAATACTCATAAGGCAGATGCTTTGTATTAGCTGCTCCAGAACAAGGAGAAAGAACTTGAAGATACAATCCTGAGAGAGTCAATAGTTGACGACTTTGTTATTTTCTTCTTGACAACCAAATCTTACTGTAACAAGTTGATGAGTATCTCTACTAATTGATTAGTATTTAGTAACATGAAACCTACAAGCAAGATGAGATAAACTTCCAAATTTCAGAATTTCATTTAAGTATATGTTGATCAAACTGAAAAATAACGCCCAAGTTTGAAGTATCCTGGGAACATTTATCTTAAGAACACTTAAAAAAGAAAATTAAGTGTTAATTGTATTTTAAGGTGGTGTTGTCCTTTTACATTTCAAGTTCCTGAGGGAGGTTATTTGAAGAGTCTATCTACTCTGGAAATTTTAGCTAACTCTTTAGCAACCAGCCACTCTGGCTACAGCAGGTTAAAAAAAAAAAAAAGATATACTGTAGGCTGTAACTAGAGACTGTGCCTGTCTTGTTTAGCATTTCAAAACAAAAACCATAAACAAACATCTCAAATTCAAAACAGAAAGGAATTTCTGGCAGGGCAGAGTGAAACCCGAGCCTGCGAAGTCCTGGTCTACCAGAGGTAACTGATTTAGCTTCTTATCCAAAGCCACGAGCAAAAACAGTTTACAGCTGCGATAAAGTGAAAAGGCATCTCAGTGTGGGAGACTTGTGATACCTCTTTTTTAAGACTCCAGAAGACCTGCCAGCATGAGGCAAAGCCACCTTGAGGAAGTTCGACCTGACCCGGACTCACGGTGTTGAGAGTACGTGCAAGGGACCACTTAGCCCTGGGCCGAGTGCAGAGTCACCCGTCCGTGTACCAGGTGTGGGCCGCACAGAGGGCGTGAGGAACATTCCATCATCTTGTCCAAGGCAAAGCTTGAAAACCTGATTGTTTCACACTTTCCATAGTTTGGACCTTTGCTTAAAAAAAAAAAAAAAAAAAAAAAAACTGTAAATGACATTTATATTCTGAGTGAGGAAAAGGGATAGATGGTAGACAGTTTTATCTCTGAAAGCTGAAGTAGAAGGATCATTGAATGGTTAAAGACTGGGTGTGCTGTTTCTTTTTCAGAACCATGGAGTTGTCCTATTGCAGACAAATTTTAGGAACATTTATTACCACTATCTATGGCAACACGAAGGGTCAAATAAATTCTCTATTTTAATCAAAAGAATAAATGGGTTTGTGTATATCCTAGCTTGTTGCAGAAGGATTTTAGACTGCTCGGAAAGGTGAACATCACAAAAGTCCTTCTACACGAGGATGCTTGATAAAGGAGAGACGACAGCCATGGCTTCCAGGTCCCCCTCATCCCTTATGAACTGGAATGAAACCTCCTCAACTTCCTTTTGACTTGACTTTGCCTTAATTTGTCAAAAGGGCATTAAATAGTTACCTACAAGAAGGCAGGGGAGCTGAACCAGATGTCGTAAGTCCCTTCTGGTCATAAGGTCTATGTTTTTATTACAAAAGAGTACTGGGCAAGAGTCAAATATTACCTTGTGTTTGCAGAGCTAGGGAAGGAGAGGGTGGTGAGTGTCTTCAGGATTCTTTGCCAAATGCTGTAGACAGAAGAGCTTGGAACAGGTCAAGAGTTCTCCCGTGGTTACCTTTAGTGGAGGGGGTGGGGACAGCAAAACATCGTTATCTATCGGGAAGTTAGTGACATCTTTTAAGTGCTGGAAATCCTCAAGCTTTATTAACGGGCCTAATCTGGATTCAAGGTAGAATTTATGCCTCTCTTTCCTGTTGGTGCTGGCCCGCTGCTTTTGCGCTCTCTCCATTTTCTCATTTACTTCATTAATTATTACGGCTCTGAGGTAGGTGGGTGACAGATAAGGAAAGGGAGAAGCTTGAGCAAAGACAGGCCAAAACTTGCCAAAATTCACATGCTCCTTTCTGCTTCTGACACTAGGAGGGTTGAGTAATTGCCGTTCCTCCTCATACTGCAGGCAGCAGCCAAATTCTCAGCATTCTTGTACCTTTGCTGCTGTTTTCACTTGCCAGGGAGTCTCCTGCAGGAGCAGACTGAATTTAAAGAAACATCACAGGAGCAGTGCGGGAAGGCAGAGGCACTGGCCGAGTGGGACACCTGGGTGCCTCGTACTGGGAGGATGAAATGATGAGTCTCTGCGGAAGGACCTGCCGCCAGCCTGACCAGCTCCCCTACCACCCTCCCTGCCTCACACCCTCCCGGTGTTACCAAGCCACCCAGGCTTTTCGAGTGCCTGTGAGACCGCAGATCTTCACTGTCTTTCAAGTTCAGGCCAGCAGTGAAGCTTAGAAAGTGGTCTCTTGGGGTCTAGAAAGTTCACCCTGCCTGTGCACATTGCCCAGTGGCAGGACATTGAGCGAAGTGAGGTGCTGCAGACCTGTGGCTCTGGAATTTGATGTAATACGGGTTATTCTAAAGAATGTGACGCTCTGCACAGCCCACAGTGCACACCAGCAATCAAATTGCTTTGCCTTGTGGATATTACATTTTTGCCAAGAGCAGTCTTCCAGAATGAGGTGCTAGTTAATTCCAGTTGGGCATTTATTCGCTAACAAGTCTGCTGAATGCTAAATACTCCGTTTGGGAGTGTGTGACATGAGAAAACTCAGCAGCTAATTATTACGTAGATCTCTTCCATGATTTTACTTGCAGTTCAATTACCTAAGCTGTCAGTCCCTAGAAATGTGAATTTCTTGGTTTTCTGTAATATTTTACTTTTTGCTCTCTAAGATTTTTCTTTCTTTCTTTCTTTTTTTTTTTTTGCTCCAGTCTGGAAAACTGCTGTAAGTTTACTAATTGGGTGGACATTTTATGTTGTTTAATAGAAAACACTTCTGGTGGAGTACTGTGACCGCTGTCTTTCCTTCTTTTCTTTTTTAAAGATAATATCAAAAGTTATATCCCGTCCGGATCTTATCCTCTCTCTTCCAGGGTAGATTTCTGGACAACTAATAGGAGTGGTGATTGAAATAACCATTGAAGGGATGGGTGTTCATTTACTAACTGGAGCTTTTGCCTAAATAGACTTACTTTACTTTCTTTTGGTATATCAATAGGTCTTTATTTGGTTCTCTTCCTGCTTGGTTGGTGCATATTAGCTTAAGAACTTAAACTGTAGGGGCAGTAATGAGAGTCTGCCCGCGTAGGTCCAAATACTTCTCTCTTGGAAGCAGCCAGTGGGTGCAGTATGTGTTAGCTGCCTTCAGAGTCAGCGCTAGAAGGTCCGTTGGGTACCTCCCGTGCCCACATCTTTGGCTGTGCTTTGGCTCTACTTTCCTGGGGACTCCCTGCCACGACCCAGTGCGGGCTGGGTCACAGGTGCCCTGTAAGCCATTGGAAAGGCTTGCTTTTCCAGCGGTCTTTTCATACACCTCTGCGTTCTTCCAGCATGGTTGCACGCGGTTCTCCAGCTGTTGGTAACCCAGATGTTAAGAGCTGGCGTCAAGCGTCCAATCCTCTGTGAGGATCCCTTGCAAAAATGGTGTCTGCGCTAACAGGCGAGCAGAAGGGCTCTGTAGAAATGCTTGGAGGGGGGTGTTTGCCAGCGTATAAAATTCATTTGACGCTGTGGGGTATGATACTCTGGATCAGAAAGTGCCAAGACTTCATAAAATGAGGATCTCTGCAAGGTGTGGTAGGCTGGCTGGCCTACAAAGATGTGCCCAGGATGGTAAAATATATCTGTAGCATCAGCAGGTAGGCCCCTGGTATAGCTACATGCACGAGAGATAGAGAGCTGTGATAAGTCCTTCTTTCTCAAGATGTAGGTAATCTGTGCCTTTCGACCTAGAGTTCATGCGCGCCTACACGCGTGTGTTCTGTCGCCACTGAGGGGTCAGCGCATACAGTACTTCGCACTGTATTACGGGTGTGCTGAAAAACAAATTAAGTGTTCTCTTTACTCTGTACGTCAGCAAACTGAAAATGACTTCAAGCGCTTTGGCTTTTAACTGCCTCGTTAACTGGGAGATCTGTATGCAGGCAAGTAGAGTTCAGTAAAATTGCTACATTTTTTGGTGATTGGACAAAAGTTTTGATTATCATGAAGGCAGTGTGGGATGATTTTCGAAGTAGGTTATCACCAAACATACTTTTGGCCTTGTGGAGGAATTTCAGATGTGATAACAAAAAGGAAAAGCAGAAATTTTGGGTGAGACATGGAATACCTCTGTAGGAAATAAGCAAAATAAAAGAAGCCAGAGGTGTGGTGTTTGTTGTTGTTGAAAGGTGATTAAATTATTTTTCAAAGACTATGCTGGGAAAAGGTGAGCCCTCAGCAACCATGTTTATTGGCTGTTTATTCAGGAAATTGTATTCAGTGCTCTGGAGGGAAAAGGAAGGATTCTCTGCCAACAGAGTTCTGGAAAACTTGAGGGAGATAAAGTATTTACATGCTTTAATAACATTAAACATGTCCAAAAGAAATATATAATTACAGCTACATTTGGCACTGAAAATAGTCCATGCATTATATTTTTTAAATTGTGTGTGAATATGTAAGCGTATGCCCTTGAGTCGGAAATACTTGGGCAATACCGTTTCTGGAGAGAATGGAAAAGTAGAAGGTATTGGGAGCTACACACAGAAAATGGGGTGACTTCCAGTAAAGAGGAAGAGTGGAATTTTCTTTAGAAGGGAGGTATTTCATATGCGTAATGATTCCAACTTTACTTTCTTAAAAAATTATCATAGTTTCATAAGCATTTCACTTCCCTTAGAGCCTGAGTCATTTGCATGTTCTTACAAAAAGCCTACAGGTAGGGGGAAATTAGAGTCCTAAATTCAGCATCTGACTGTTCTCCTGAGGTTTCAGTTTTCCAACTTCATTTCAAGTTTGTCTTCAACAGAGACCCTTTGAGAACTCCGAAAATCAGGAGGTACATTGGACACACACTGTCTAATATCTGTTGGCAGCCAAAGATGTGGGGGCAGAGCCCGCAACTGGAAAATAGGTGTGGTGTTGGCTTTCAAAAGCCCGAAGTTATCTTAACATCCTTCTAAATGTGCTCTCATCCTTCAGCCCTTGCCATTTTATGCTGGTTCCTTTGTGAAGCCTTCCTGCCCTGCCCAGGAAAAAAATGCCCCCCCGCCCCCCCCGCGACTCCCAGTGCCCACAAATAGCACTTTCTCCTTCCCTTGTTGTAGCGCTTTTCACACTGTGTAGAGTTCGCGTTTCTGAATCATGGCCTCCCTGTGATCCACTCCGGTGCCAGGACTGGGTGTTATTCTAGCGCTTGGCATGCAGGAAGATCTCAACGAGCATTTGTTGACTAAATCTAGACTCAAGGTCATCCAAGATATTATACAAAAACTTTTCCACCTGAACCGTTTGGTTTGTACTCTGGAGATGGAAACAAACGACAGTACCAGCTGGGAGAATCCCAGTGAGAAGTCACGTTACTGCAGGAGGAAGCTGGAAACCAGTTAACCGGGCCCCATCCTCTTCCTCTCCCCTACCCGAAATTCTTCTTAGAATTTATTTTTCCAGTTTTACCATGATGGGTTAGTTTCAGCTGTATTTACTTTGGCAACTATTTAAAGGTATTTTATTTTTACTTGTGAAGCCTTTCCTTGCCAGTTTGTCATAAAGGTGTCGTCTTTCATTCACCAGCCCTTCATCAGCTTGTACGAATTTGCCTCGTGGGTGGCGGTTTATAACCTCCTTACCACCAGGGATCTAGTGCACTGGGGGGTTGAGATACAGTGGTGATGAGCTGCTTGTAAACAGCTGATAAACAATTATGAATCACTTTATAGACGCCCTTCAGGTGGCCATTGACTAATTGATTGTAATAAAAGAGACTTTTACATTTTCAGGAAATCCAGGATTGAGTCTTAAGCATGTATGTTGACTGATCAGGAGGGAGCATAATTTAACGAACATGGATTGAATCTTTAGTACCAGGCCAGTGCATGCAGCAACCCATTTACTGCTCCAGGTGATCTCCAAATGTCCTCTGGAATTTCTTTGGGGAAGGAAATCCTGAACCCCCAGCAGAAGGGTGGAAGCCTGTGACTGTGAATAATAAAAGTGCCTCACAGTGGTTTGAGCAGGAAGTCCACTGGAATGCAATATAAGGAATTTAAAAAGCAAAATCCCATTTGGATTTACTCCAGACCCTGTGACTTCAGGGACTGAGGAATTCTTGATGACTCACGGATGGAGTCCCAACTTGCTGTTCAGCAGTGTGGGGCTGTTTCTCCTTCAGCACCAGTCATGAACTCTGTTTGTTTGCTGACTTTCTAAAGGTCTTAAGGTGGTTTACAAATTAAGACAGTAAGACATTAGACACTTAAAGATACAACAGCAGATTACAACCTTTGGGTGGTACATTTGGCACTAAGCCAAATGACCCGTGTGGCTTGGTTGGGTGTCATGGCACAAAACGAAAGGTTGCTGGTTCGATTCCCAGTCAGGGGTCAGTGTTTCTCCCACTCTCTTTCTCCGTCTGTTGCCCTCTCCCTAAAAATAAACACAGTCTTTCAAAAGAAGAAGAGAGGTTTGGTCATGATAAAATAGACAGGGTCATAGGCACCTATAGCCTTTTATCATTAGTGAATGTGCCCACAGGGCCCTCTTTTCTTTGGGCAACTTTAGTTTTGATGTCTCTGCTGAAAGCAGCTTCATCTTCTCCACATTTAAGATGCTCATCTCACACTTGATGATAGTTGTTCATGATGTTACTGTCTTGGTTGGTGTCTCTGTAGTCACCTACCTTAGAACCTTTTATCAATTGCAGCTGTCATTAATGAAAGTGTCGGGAAGGGGGAGGAGGGCAAAGAGTTCTTTCTTTAAAATGCCATGAAAAGTGAGGATTCTAAGCAAGGTAGTTTTTTGAGGGTCCACTGTTGATTGTCCTGTAACTCAAGACATTTTTGTGCTTTCATTAGTATTGAAAATTTAAAAGCCTGGGAGCAAGACTGTTGAACTTGGTGGTGGGTACTGCCCAAGTCAGAACTGTGTGCCTCTTAGAACCTGGGATTCTCAGTTAATTTAAGATAGTAGTTGAAGGACCCAGAGCTCTTCTTGCTGCTGGACTAAAGCACAGCTTACTCTCAGTCTTCAATAAAATAAATGAATGGAGGCAGAGGACTGGGAAACACACTCAAAGGAGGGAGTAGCCCTCAGGTTGAAGGCCAAGGTAAACAGTGCTGGTAACTGAAAACTTGACTTCCTGGCAGGCGAGAACCCGAGGAGTGGGTGCGAAGTGCAACCACCAAGAACCGTTTTAAGCTGGAGAGATTGCTGCCTGTCCCTGGGTCCCCGAAAGAACCTCTCAGAGCTGTTTGGGGGAAATCCATTTCTGGAAGCAGCCTTTGACTCTTCTGTCATGCCTGCATCTGGACCCAGAGGCAGTGCGTGGGGAGGGAAGGTCGCCTTTGTGCTAGAGAAAGCAAGCAGAGGGGGCTCTCGGAAGGGTGGAAATGAAGTTGCCCTCGACCTAGGGAAAGCTTTGCAGGGGAGCCGGTGGATTGGCAGAATGCAGCGGGAAGGAGTCCCCGAGTCTGTGTGTGATTTAGAGTGAATGGAAACGCAGACATTTTCTTTGTCTTTCATTACAGTGGAACACTGCATCATTACAGTGGACAGCTGTGCACACTTTGCAAATCACACGATGTGTGCAGATGTACACATCCACATGTGCAACATGCACACATAAAAAATGTCCTCAGGGTCCCCGTTCCTGTCCCGATAGTCTCTCTATGTCCATTCTTCCATGATGATGGGCAGCATTTTCTTCTCATTGAAGCTGTTAGGTCCTGTGAATGCCAACAAAAATAAAAGATTTCTGTCTCTGGCCATCATTAACTTATTTGTATAAAGAAGTATAGGTAGATTCTCTCCTAAGCATCCTGCATAAAGCTGTGAGTACCTTGCTCCTCTGTCTTCTCTTCTATAATTACACCAGGTCTATAGTTGCGGGTGTACTGCCCATGCCTTACGTCAAGAAAGGTGACCCATCAAAAGTACAGAAATTCTGTAAAACTTTTCAGACTCAGATTCTTGGAGCTCGGTTGCAGGTGGGAATGGGCCCCGCCTTCTAAAAAGAGACCCACCCAGAGCCCTTAAACAGTCCCTGTGAAAGGTGTTACGTCAGTTCCCTCTCTGAGGTTTTATTTCTTGAACATCTTATTTCCCATAAGTAGCTATGTATGTCATGGGAAATTTTTAGGTCGTCTACCTAAAATTTAAAAAAAAAATTAAAACTATTACAAGGATGATAGAACTTTACTAGACAGTTTGGGTAGTAGAGGAGAGAAACAGTGACCCAGATGCTCTTGTCCCAGTCACAGCTGGTTTTGTGTTTTCGTATTGTGTACACTCTGTGTCGTCTTCCTCTCTCCACATACTTTACCACACATCTTGTGTCTTGCTTTTTGGCCCTTAAAAGTGATATCCAGTGCATCTTTCTATGTTACTATGTAACCTTCATTATTATAACTCAAACCAATGAACGCAGGTGCAGTGACTGCACTTTTCAACTTTATTTCCTTTCCGCCTCTCCTTTCAGTACTATATAAAAGGCAAGGGGGAGGGGGTTATTCCAGGTGAATTCAAGAGAAAATTCTATGTAGCTTGCTTTGTTTTTTGAGACCACAGTGTTCTCCCTTCACTAAGGATCCGGCCACTCTCCACCTGTGTGTCCAGGGCTGGGGCACGGGGGTGGTGGCCCATTGTTGTTTTGTCTAGTATCTTTGCTGCCACCAAGACTGTTTTGACTCTTAAGGACATTGAACCTTTTTTTTTTTTTTAACCTTTTCCTCTATTAAGTCACGAGCAGTTGGCTTCAGGCAAATAGCCAGCCCGCTGGGGTAGGCACATTTTAATTCCGTTGCTTTTTTTTTTTTAATAGTTCATTATTGGAGTGCAAATGTTTATTTAGTATGAAAAATGGATATAATTAACTGTATCCTAACTAGGGACTGGCTATTAACTTCAAGATTAATTCTCAGCCTTTATGCTTTCCATGCATGTGGCATATGCTTTTATTACCAAGGATTATTTTATCTGAGGATTTAAAATAGTTTTCCACTTCTACCGTTTTATAAATGAAAACCAGAGGCCTCGAAGTTATCCAGCCATACATACATAAAATTTGGAAAAACTTGGATCATTTTCGGGGTTAAGTTTGTTGAAATTCTATGAGAAAAAAAAAGACATTTTTCCTTGTATTTTTATTGGCTGATATATTAATAAGTAGTTTTTACAACTCAGATACTGCCTTCATATTCAGAAGGTTTATATGGCATCTGTTGTAATATTTCAGATTCATTTCTGTAATCTTTATTTAAAAATAAAAATTCTCAAGACTAATTGTACAAACAATAAGCGAAATGAAATCATCAGGCTTCAGATATATTTTATATAAATTTGAAAGCACTCTGGTTTATCAAAAAGACAATTTTGATAACCTCTTCAACATTAAATTACTGGTTCTGAATTATATGTCTTTGAAAGCTTATAAATCATGAATGACACCTACCAGTTAGAATATTCAATTGAGGCCCTAGGCTGCTTACTCGTTGGAGGCAGGGCCTGTGGAGACTCCTTCAGGAGCAGCATGTAGCCAAGAGATTGTGTGTGCACAACTGGACTGTAACAAGCAGTTTCTGGACCAACACAGTGATGTAAAATAAAGAAGCAGACTTTGAACTGAGAAATTTGAAGGCGAAAGCACCTCAAATTTAATAGTTTAACCATGGATGTTTGTGGAATTTTAGTTACATCATGGGACATTAATGTAATTAAACAAATGTGTATTTTTTTTAAAAAAAAGCACAGTGTTTAATAGATATTTGTATTTAGTAATACCAAGCAGATCGTTGACACCCACCACCACCACCAAAACATACATGTAATTGTGTCTCTGCTGACCACTCTCTGGGGGAAAGGCTTGTGGAGTGGGAGGGAGCCTAGGACTCTGGTGAGCTTTGGTCCAGCATTTGGCTTATTGCTCTTGTTGTAACCGTTTATAAAACTTTGTTTAAAGGTGGGAATCAATACATTGTCTCCAACACTAAACAGTTAATCATTAATCAGTTGATCTATATTATCAGTCAAAATGGCTTGTGTTTTCTCTTCAAAAGCTTCTTAACAATGTGGTTCTAAATGTTTCAGTCAATGGATACTGAATTCCGTTGATGTGCATGTTCCCGAAAGTAAAGCCTCTGGGTCTGGGGCTGCGTTCCAGCCGTAGGTGAGGGCTGAGAGTGTGTCGCTGGGCTGCATTTCCTTGCTTACAGAGCCTGGAGCTTGGCCAGCTTGGATGAGAGGGGAGAGGAAAGGTTCGGGTTTGAGAGCCCTGGGTTTATTTCTGGCTGTTGAGATGTGAGACTGTGGGAGAAGGCATAAATATAGTTTCAGGGAGGTCGCACGCTCAGAGGTTCTCGCCAGGGGTAAATGCTGGATGGATTTGTTTATGGACGGATTTGTTTATAGCAGCTTCACGCTCTTACCCCTGGGAGTCGGTGCTTCCAAAGGGCGCCGCTCGGCGTCTGGATCTCATTTGGTGGGTGTCTCCAAGGTCTCCCCAGCGCACCAGCCATGGCCACTGCAGCCCCTTTCTTTCTGAATTTGTAGTCAAATAACTTTCTGGCCTGCCAGGAGAGTTGATTTTAAAAAAGAGAGAGAGAGAACAATGAATGGCTTGGGGGATAATGCTTGTGTAAATACTAGAAGCACATAGCTTTTAGGGCTGGAGTTGTGGGATGTGGGGGTCTGTGGCTCTGTCTGTGCATCACCACCTCCAGGGCACCAAGAGAGCAAGGGCAGCTGCTCCCGAGGCCCCATCCCGAGTCTTGTCTATCTGTGGGCTAGTCATTGATTTCCCCTGCCTCCACCCAAGTGGGTTCAGGAGGGCCCACATCCAGCCGCTGCCCTGGTCAACCCCATCCCTGCACACAAGGTGCTGTCAGCTGTTAGCCACTCGAGGACACTTCCCAGGGAGACCCACCACAGCGCTCTCATCTAGGGGCACTTGCTTGCCTTCCCCTGTGGCGCTGGTGGCTCCCAGTGCTGGCCCTGTTCCCCAGCCCCCTTACTTGCTCCCCAAACCTTCAGCCACCCTAGTCTTGGGGCTTCATACCCACCTGTGTGGCTAGAACATGTTGGGACTTTTTACCCTGTCTATATGGCTAGCACACACTGCTTCCATTTGTCAGGGAGTATTAGGGATGCAGTCTCAAGAAAAACTTCCCAGAGGATATGACCTTCTCGGGAGGAGTGTAGATGATGATAAGTTCCTTAAGGAGAAGCAATGTTTTATTTAGGAAACTCAGTATTTATTGTGCACTAGCGAGAGTTCTGGCTCCAAAGTCTGTTCATAGTCCCACCCAACAGCTTGCCTGGTGTGGTCTCTTGGCCATGCTGTGCAGTTTCCATCTGTAAAATGGGAATAACAACAGAAGCTGCTGTTAATGAGAAACCACCTCATTAAGGTGGTTTTAGGGAAAAACTAAGTTGACTCATTCGTGTAAAGCACTTAAACGGTGCCTTGTGTATAGTAAGCTCATGGTAAATGTTAGTGGTCGTTGTATCAACATTGAACACTATGGTTTATACATAATAGGTCCTCATTAAGTGTTTTGTGGAACAAGAGTGATATTCAAAAGGTGGGAATTGATTTCCTCATCTCTTGTCATGTTTGGTTGGCAAGAAGCTTTGCAGACAGGAGGGCACTCACCCCTTGGCTGGGGGGCAGGGTAGTAGGATGTTCCATATTCAACATTGGTAACCATGTGCCTACAATTTGTTCATCAGACCTAACATACCCCGTGTGCCAGAAGTTTGATGACTGTGTCCTGGCCCCCCTAGGTAACATTGAAAGGGCAAAACAGCTTAATTGGGTGATTTATTTCTAGTAAGCATTGTTATTGGAACATTTCAAACTCCAGCATATTTGATGGCTTTATTAACCAGAATTTGCCCTTTCTTTATGGGAAGATTCTACTTTCTAACTTGTGTTTGCTTTTAAGATGGGAGATGAGTAGGAAGATGCTTTTTAATTTGCATGTATTCTTGCCCACTCGGTGCCTAGTATTGGGGCATGCAGGTAGTAGTTGCTCAGTAAATAATGCTTTTAAGTTAATGAGTAAAAAACAGGACTTTTTTTTTTTTTTCATATTGTATCACATTGATGGCTGAAAGGTGCTTAGGAGGAAGGTTTTGTTCATGATTCCCCCCCAGGTAGATTGTTTCTCTCTTGCTGTGGGGCACTGAGTGTGAGGGCTGCTCTCATAGTTATTGCTCATCCACCATGAAGGGAACAAATGGTCCCCAAATTGCCCAGATTAGGTGGCAGGGCAAGGGTACCGTAACTCACCTTTGTTGAGCTGTCTGGACCATATTCAGGAGGAAGATCACAGCTCTGACAGAAGGAGGTGAGCTGGTTTTTTGTTGTTTTTTTTGTTTGTTTGTTTGCTTGCTTGTTTGTTAAGAAAGTTTAAAAAATTTTATGCTGATCGTAGTTCATGTGACAAGGACTGAAGAATATTTATCCCTCTGCTCTTTTGATAGGGACTGTACTCCTAAAGACATGAGTTTTTGACCCAGTTCCTGGAGATTACAGTTTGGAAAAGATGATTTTACAAAAGTGACAAGAGCATAAATCTGAAGTCCTTTGTATGTGCTGCTTTTCATTCTAAAAAATACTCACTGATTCAAAAAAATGAGTTATGTGAATTGCGTGACAAAATCGCAATAGTAGTGACCAGCCTTTTTCTGTGGAGGAATCGAAGAGTTTGACACAGACACACGCATACTTTCTCATTCAAACACAAGTTACCCCAGCATTTTAAATGCCATGTCTGTTGCTAATAACTTTTTCCTTTTTTTTAAGATCTCAATGACGAAGCCTACAATGAAATAAATAAATAATCCAATTTCAATGCACATAAGTGCAGTATGGTTCTTGTGTAGCACAGTGGTTTCACAGGAGGTTTGAAGGATTCCTTGTTTTGTAGCAAGAACAGAGAAAAACAGTTGCCATCCATCTTTCTTTTATCTCTCTCACCCAAACGGAAGTGGCCCAGTGAAAACTTGGTCTTTGTCAAGGAGCTGTTGCTGGGCACACTTCAGGGGTATCTGACTGCTTCCGCTGGAGCACCAGCCACCCTGGGCTCCGGAGCAGGAGCAAGAATCGGCATTGAGGACGCAGCAGTCCGAGACGGCCCGGGGAGCAGCCCCGGGCGGTGGCAGGCAGGTCCCACTCCACAGGACCCCGAGCCACTTTCTTATCAAAGGTGATGTGGACTTGGGGGGGGGGGTCCCAGTCCTGCCCCAAGGGGGCAGATTAGTTCCAGATGATTTACTGCACAGAAAGCGTATTCCCTCACTAGTGTTGAGTCTTAGTAAATAAAGGGAAGTGTTTTGTGTTGACTCCTGGCTTGACAAACGAAAGTGGTGAAAGTTGATCAGAGTCTTTATTTCGTTTTGTTTTCAGTAAAAGCAATTGCTTCAAATGAGTTGATACCACATCAGGGTACCTTTTTGTGGGGTCATTTTTATCATCTCATCCACAGGCTTCACTCATGGGGTTTTATTGAAAGCAGCGGTTGGCTTTAAAAAAGGAGAAAGACAGACATTTAGTGTGTTTTGACCGCTCTGGGTGTTTTCTCCACAGTGTCATGTGGACGCAGAACCTGGCCAACAAGCTTTGTGTGACTTTGTCTGACACGTGAATGGCAGCCCTGAGTGGCTTCGTCTTCCTTTATTCCCGCTCCCCAGTCTCCCTGGCACCATCTCTCTTTTCCTTCCCTCCCACGTTCTGTTCCCATCAATCAGGTAGCTGATGGGCAGGCTGACTCCTGTCCCAAGGTGGCCCAGTGCCAGCCCAGCCAGGCTCTCCCACTCCCCTATCCTCCAGGGGAGGACAGCCACCTTGACTATCTGGGGAAGGGCAGTGGGGGGGTGGGGGCGGGGAGGCGGAGGGTGCCGCGCCCAGACTGAAGTCAGCTTTCTCACCTGTTCACACAGTGACCGGTTGGGGCTCCAGGTCCTCGTTCCTCCCATTTCTGGCTCCACTGGAGTGGGACTTCCCCAGGCCACCTCCCTTGGGTCCCGTGGGGCCTGAGTTGTCAAGCCCCATCATGGTGTTGCCCGTATGTCCAGAGGGCAATCTTGATGGAATGTACTTTCTGGAGCCTGGTTTTATGAGCCTTAGGCCCTTACAAGCCAGGGTTGGTGAGAGGCCCATGGGAGACCAGGGCTTGAGGGTTGGGGCCCAGGCTCTGCAGAGTTAAAGCCCAAGGGACACGGAGATCACCAGAGAGACAAGACAGTGTGTTGGAGGCGGAGGGACCCACTGTTGCGAGAGGACAATTTGGTTTGGGAGGTTAAGGCAGTTTGGTTGCCTTCTGAGGCGAAGGTGGCATTCTGTTTCAGCCAAAAGTACACCCGACCTTGAAACGGGGTGGGGTCAGAGAGCTGTTGCTACACCAGGCATCAGAGGACCATGGAGCTGAAAGGGCCTTCAGAAAAACGCCTCTATGCCCCTCATTTTATTGGTTATGGAACCAAGGCCCGCAGCGCTGTGTCGTCATGTCTCTTAGGCTTTTTACAGTTTCTGCTGTGCATGCAGTGGTGGATGGCCTCCCTTCCAGCCCAGGGAGGTTCGGAGACTTTCTCTTGCCCACCCTGGAGGGAGCCCTTGGGCCCTTTTGTCCCCCCCGCCCTGTGACCTTGTTTCCAGAGCAGTGGTCATAAGCCAGCTGAATGAACTGGCCTCTGCTAAACTTTTCCCTCCCTACCTCCCAGCCTGCCTCCTTGCCCCACCTCGCCCCCCACGAAGGAATCCAGAGCCCTCTCCATGGGGGGTGTGAAGCCACAGGAATGTGGCACTCTGACCCCTGGCAGTTGAGTGTCCTGGATGGACCTGGCCTGGGAAACAGGAAGGACTCGAGGGAGGGGGGGAAGAGTGCCCCATGGCCTCGGGGTGGGATGGAGGGAAAGGAAGTGCCAGGCAGGACAGTGTGACCTCCTGTCAGCCAACACCACAGGAGACCAGGTGGGGAAGTGGGTGGGCGCCTCTGGCAGAGCAGGGGATTCTCGAAGACGGGAGGGGCAGCCCAGAATGCGGAAGACGCTGTTGTAGGGGATAGTGAAGGTGGAACAAGGGATGTCCAGCCACTGCAGATGACACATTTGTCACTTTAAACACCGGGTATGTTAAAAGGTGGGAAGGACCCTCCTGAGGAAACTTTCACCCCAGTTTGAGACCCCAGTGTTTTCAGACATGCTAACCCTTGGCAAGACACAGTCACCCGGGACAGGGTTAGTAAAGGAGGTGGCTGCCCGGTGGACACTTGCCTGCCCCTTCCTGCTTCTGTCAGTGATGGAACCCCTGGACCATGCTCAGGTCAGTGACCTCCCTCAAAGAGGTTTTCCAAAGCTGCGAGGTCAAGTTTCAGGGGGATGATGTCCCACCAGCTCTGTGCCCTTCTGCAGGAAAAGGGAACCTTATGTCCTCAACTTCCTCCCAGTTAAAGCCTGTGGCAGAACTAGGGTGCAGAGTGAAGGCTTGAACCCTCCTCACACAAACTCATGTGGAGCCACGAGCCAGCTGTGCTGTGGCCAAATTATGCATGAGGTTTGCCAGGAAGGCAAGCCAGCTTTTCATGGGGGATGTTTAAAATTACATCTTGTGCTCACAGGGAAAGAACAGACACTGTAGTCGGCAGAGTGTTGCCGAAACACCTGTTGAAGAGGAGCGACATCCTATATGCCGCCCTACCTGAGCGGATTGGGTTTCCTGTGCAGCGGGAATCTCTCCATGCTGAGTCAGTTCGCTCTTCCCATGCCCAGGTTGTCTTGAAGGATTATTAGGTGTCATGCCACATCCTCTCTGAACGAAGGGTGCTAATTGCCCTTCCTCCTTTCTCACGTAACATTTTACAGAGCCCTGGGAATAGAGGACATGGTACTAAGCAGAAATATCTTGGTTATTAGACTCATTCATTGGACCTGCAAACCTGGGTTTATGGCACACTTCCCTCCGCTTAACTGACAACAAAGCCACCAGAGGTCTGCTTGCTGCAGTCACTGTAGCAGGTGAGCAGGCCGGTGTCTCACTACACAAGGTGTTTATCTGACGGTCTGCCCTGAGACTCTACTGAACTTCTATAAATTTGGATGTTTAAAACAACTGAATTATTAAAGAACACATTTAGTGCCTGTGTGTAAGTTTAAAGCTACGTATTTCTCCATAGTCTAATCCTTTGAAAATCCTTACTGTGAGTTAAATAGGATATGGATTTTATTAGAGCATCCTTTGGGCATTGTCTACACTTGATACTTGCTTTTGTATCCTAAAAACTATTAGTTCCTGAAACATATTGAATGTAACACACAATTTTTAACCTTTCCGGTAGGTGGTTAAGGTGGATCTCTTTCCACAAATTGTGAGTTTCACTATTTGAACAGTTTTCTGGTGGCTTCTTTTACACTATAAAGATGAAATAGAATAATATTGTGGAATCATAACCTAGAAAATCCACCTACCTAATTGCATGTAAGCATACATATTGCTCTAGCATGTGGAAAAGGAGTGGGTGGCTCACGTGGGTGCGTGGGTCTTATTTATGTTTCCTTTTGGATGCAAACAGTTATTCCCCATAAATGCATGCATGCATTCTAATTTGAAATGTAGACATATATCAATCTTAACTTCGACACTGCATTGTTTTAAAATACCCAGAGGTACCTGCTTCCTACATCTCTGGAGACATGAATTACTGTACAGTCTATTCTTTTGCATGTCAAATATTCCAGAAAGACGTTAACTGTAAAGGCATAAGTACTGAGGCCCTTAAGCAAGCCTGAATCTTAGACAGTCACAGAGTATCTTTAAAGCTGCTGCTTTTCTTTTCACATGTGGTTATTAATCGACAGTGTTATCTCAGCAGTCACCTGCTCTACTCTACCATTTATTTTTTTCCATTTAGTCAGTGGGGGTTGGGGTCTGCCATGTGCCACCCCTGGGCTCAGCATGGAGCGGCTATAGAAACAAGGAAGTCGCAGTTTCCACCCCAAAGAAGCTCAGAATTCAGCTGCTGACAAACAGCACAGTGCGTTGGGATGAGTGAAATGTTGTGGGGGGGCAGAAAAGCAATAAATACATGTCTTTGAGGAGAAGAGGTTTAAGCTGAGCATGGCGAGATGGTGGCAGATTTCCAGGTGAAGAGGGAACACAAGATCCTTCCCCTGAGGAGGAAGTGGAACCAGCAAAGTCCTGTCAAAGTGAAAATGCACACTGTGTACTCGGGCTTGACTGAGTCAGTATTTATGGAGGACCTACTGTGTTCGAAGCCCTGTTCCAGGTGCGGAAGATGTAGCGATGAATGGCAGAGATGCAAATCCCTACCAGCCTGAAGGGAGCAGTGGTGTCTGGTTTGCAGTTTAAAACAGAGTGGTTGTGGAAAGCCTTGCTGAGAAGTTGAGATTGATCAGACATCTGAAGGAGTGAGGGAGTGAACCGGTCACATACCTGGGGGAGGGGACACCATGGCCAAGGCCCTGAGGCTGCATGGCCTAGAAGGGAACAGCCGTTGGCTGTGCAGTGGGCGTTACAGGGAAGGTGAGCTGGGGCTACCTCATTTGTCAGTTGAGGAGTTGGACTTGACCTTTGAGGCAGGCGGGAGCCACTAAAGATCTTTAGATGTTGTTGATAGTGTTCGCATGGACATCACTGAGACCCCCAAACCGAGTGCTCAGTGAATCAGAGCTGCGTGTCTGTTAGGTCTGGGGGTTCCATTACTACTCAGAGGCAAGTCCAGTGTTGTGAGGAATGTGCAAACGTATGTATCGCATGTGTTCTTAAGATTTCTTAGTCTTCCTGTGGTCTTGTTACCTTTACTTTGTATGATCTATTTCATGGGAACCTCACGGATTAAATGATTGCTGTGTAAATAAAGTCCTCCCAGATACTAATATTTATTTCTTGACATACTCTGAGGCAAGAGACCTGCTTTTCAGTGTCCCCTGATTTACATTTGCTTCTAGGTGGAGAGTTCTAGGGTGACTTTCAAGGGCTTGATGCCTTTAAATGAATGTGTCAGACGGGCCCTGCGCAGCATGAAGTTTCCTGGCAGGACACAGTTGTCTCTAATTTTCAGTTCTAAATTATAGTAGTACTTCCTACATAAACCAACAGTAGCAGTGTGGATTTCAATAATATTTTAGGAGGAAAAAATCTGGACATCCACTGTATATCAAACTTTCAGTTACAATGAAACTGGAGGGCAGTTAGGAAATTGTAAATTGTGCGTACACAAAAAAATGTTCGTTGAATATTGCTGGCGTATTGTGCTTCTTGCCAGAATCAGGTAGCAGGACGTTCAAGGAGAGCGTAGAAATGAATGAGGTCAGACAGAGCGATGCCTGTACTTCATGGAAGAGTGCAAAGGTTTGGGTTCTGAGGCCGGATATTTAAGGATGACATTTCTTTGTAGAACGGTCCTGGAGTTAGTGGTGAGGATCAACTAGGGATAGAATTGTTGGAATTTAAACTTGATCACTTTTGCACTTCTTATCTTCCACTTGGTTTACTTCAGAGAATTTAGGTACATTATTAAGGTAAAGTTCACAGCATGGTTAAGTTGATTTGTAAAAACATTTCTTACAAAACAACAGCTCGCCGATTTCACAAAATTATCATCCTGAAAAGATCCCTTAATGCTACTTACAGAGAAGTATACATTGTAAGAAACCATTATTTGCACCTCAGGAGTATTGCAGTACGCTGTATGTGAAGGCATTGCTGCCCTAACACAGAAACCCATGTCCTGGGTGATAGACTAGTTGAGATTATGTTTATATTGTTGGATTTAGTGTTCTTTTGTTGTTTCCTATGCAGCTCCATTTGCTTGGCTCAGCAGGTGTCAGAGAGAGCCCTCTGCCTGCCCCTGTGGTAATGACCGTGAGCAGTGAGTGGCTAGGCTGTTTCACCTGTGATGGGCTTCACCACAGTGAGATGGAGAAGGAGCAGTGGACCCTCCTTCTGTATCAGTTTTCGTTCCTTTTTTCCCCTGATGCTCATGTCCTCTGGACTCACTTGAACCTTTGCCCAGCCCTTTGATTATATCACTTTCCTGTTTGTTCAGGTCCCCCGTCCTATGCTTGATGATAAGTCTCTATGGAATTCAGACCCGCATTGCTTAGCTTTTCTCCTCAGCCAAATGTGTGACTCTATAGACAGCGCCTAGCGTAATTCTGGCACATAAAAACGTGGCTCACTAAATGTAAACTGTTACCAGAAGATTTATCTTGGGGGGTGAATGTGCCTCATTATCTGTGCTAACTGTTCGGCTGCTATAATGAAAAATTTACATCCTTAAAATGCTTATTTTCAGAACACCATGTTTATTTTGTTGTTCTTATTTGAAATTCGGGTTACGTTTATGCTTTTCACTGTAGTGGCTTACACTTTTGGGATGAGTGCAATCTAGAAAAAAGGCATTCTCATATCTAGCCTTGTGTTTTGCTCCTGGCCATTTGACTAGCCGATTTTAGGTTAGAGCATACATTAATATTTGTAAAATGGGACTGCACATTATTCACACCCACAAGTCCCCGTCTGGCAAGACACGTTAACTTATGTTGCATTAATTATGGTCATGATACATGAAAGTGGTAGAAAGGGGGATAATAGAGTTGATTATTTATTATTTATCTATTATGGTTGGAGAATGTTTATTCAACTGGGCATATGATAAAATATTTATTGACATATGGAAGTATTGGTTACTACAACTTAGGTTAGTATTAATATGTCACAGGTAGAAAGATTGAAATACAGAGATGCTTCTGTTATTTCTGAATAATTAACTTGTTTTTCCTCACCACCAAACTTACTCTCTGGAAAAGTTTGGCACTTAAAGATTCAGATGGCTTCGGATAAACTCAAGTCGTCTTGTCCTCTAACCGAGTTTCTGTTCATTCCTTCTGCAGAAATTTATTTTGCCAAGCTCCTATTTGCTAAGCCTTATGAAAGCCCAATAACAAACAGAAGAGTCAAACGAGACCTTGAGCGTCGAAGAAGCCGCCTTCTGCTGGCGGAGACCAGAGGAGCCATCCCATTGTACGGCCACAAGCGCAGTAATTTCCACAGACAGTAGAGCCCCGGGAGAGGAGATAACGCTCACCTTAGTTCCCATAGGGTGAATGGAACCTGGGGAAAGTGTCAAAGACTGAGTAGGAGTTATCAAAGCAGATAATGAGAAGAAGCTTCCTGCTATCAAGTAGGAAATTCTCCATCTCTTTCTTAACAGTGTCCTCTGCTTCAGGATTCCTAGAAACATTCTATTCACATACATGCTACAATTTAGGTTAGAATGGTGGGAAGCTACTTAGAGCATTCAATCCTTCGCACTGTGCTTGGTTCTTGATTTACTATTGAGAGTCAAATATTTGTTTGAGGAATGAATGATTATAAGAAAGAACGAGTTAGTGAATTTACAGCCTGTGGTTCATCTCTCGTCCTCCTCTGTTACTTGCATTGCTAAGGTATCTGACAAAAATAACGGCAATGGAACATTTGCTTATCACCATTGTACTGTAACTCGATTTAGTAAATTGGACCAGTACTATTTTTGGAAGAGTTCCCCACTTAGACATAATATGAATCAGTGGTCATTTTTGTTTTCTGTAATTTAGAGGTTTGTGTTGGTTGAAGAGTTAGTCTTCAGAACTACATTTGTGTGCATATTTTAGTATTTCCATTGTTTTGGATTCAGGCTTTAGCCATTCCAGTGTATAGTCATGTATGCCTGACATAGCACTTTGTGGGAAGGTCTGTAAAACAAATTTTTGTAACATGAACCATTTCTGATAACTGTAATTCTGTGTTTCCTGCTTTGCACTGATTACAGCACCAGGAAGAGAGGGCGAGGGAAGCACCAGCCTTTGGAACGTCTGTGCACCTTGAGCTTGAGGCAGAGAGAATGAAAGCTCACTGCGTTTGATTCCTCTTTGAGCAGAACCGAATGCCTGATAACAGCCAGCCAGGAAATGGGGGAGTTAGAGCAACAATTGTACATTACACTGGAGTTTCTCGGCTGGTGTGGAAAGAGATGCCAGTATTAGCTATTTGCATCTTACTGTAGCTACAGGGATATGTGAACAGCTGGAGAATTAATTTGATATATATTCCCAGAAGCCTTTTCTCTGCCAACAGAATTCCATTACTGTGAGCTTTAGAGTATGTACTGTGAATTTGTTTCTTGCCGTTTAATATTTGCTATAGCATATTTCTGGCGAGTGGATTGCCACATAATGGGGTGTGGCTGTATCTTGGTTTGGAGTAAACTCCATTAACCTAAGCCAGCAGTTTCCAACCGGTGCGCCACAAGAATTTTTAAAACATGCAATACCTGACTATTTAGTCAGGGGCACTGACCTCTTTTCCCTTAGATTGCCACAACCCCCCCCCCCCAACCCCCAGCAAAACCTAGCCAAAACAACAATAACTGTATGGTGAGAATAAATCAAAATTATCCCTATTTTTTTTTGTCAGATCAGCAGAACTTTTTTTTGGCATGTTGCAGAATTTTAGTGATTAGTCTATGTGTGCCATGGGATGAAAAAGGGTGAAAATCACAAACATAAGCACAGACAAGGTAGAACAGGTAAGGCTCTGGGTATACAGGTGCCTTCGGGAAGTCGTATTTCAGATGAGCACACAGTGCTTTGTCCAGCAAGTGCAGTTTGACTGTGTGTTTCATGCCGTGTTAGTGGGATCTCAGACACCAGCAAGCAGATGGATGGTGTTTTGAAGGACAGAGGTGGAATCCAGGACCAGTCAGGCAGGGTGGCCATGGCTGGTTAATGGAGCTCCTGGCTCAGGAGGGGTTTGTCACCTGGAGCCGAGGCTTCCCAGGTCTGGGATTGGATGTGTTTTCATCCATGTTCCAAGATGCCTCTTCCTTCACATCTTTTTCCTCCTCACTCCCTTTCCTACTCTCAGGACTGAAACTGTTCTCTTACTAGGCTTTTAAAATCTTTTACGTTAAATATGGGAGGAAGGCATCATCGTGAATGTTGGAAGATACTTCAGAAAGACCAAGTCTAGGATATGACTGAATAAGGCTGTAGGAAGGGCAGGTGTTCTTGCTTTGGCTCCACATGTGCGCTCTTAAAACAAAAAGATGTTCTGCAAAATCACATTGGCAACAAGAGCTATTAAGCAAAATAGGGTTAGGGGCTGGTCATTCAAAACCCATGGAACTCCGTACACAGAGGATAAATATAAATAATCCAAATAAGAATGCTGACACAGGTAAACCAGATGTGGCGTTGGCACCTTCAGCCTGGGCATCCCCTCGTTGGCAGCCTCACCTGCTCCTGAGCTCACACTGCTCCCTTCAGGACACAAAGCCTTGACGACATTCACTTTTTTTTTTTTTTTTTTAGTATCTTACCTTTTATTGTTGTTCGAATACAATTACCTCCATTTTCACCCCACCAAGCCCCCTCCCAAGACATTTGCTTTAATGGAGACCAGTTTCATCTGAAATACAAATAAGATCCAAGAGTAGTTTCTTTTTCTTTTCTTTTTTTTTTAAAGAATTTATTTATTTATTTTTCAGAGAGAGGGGAAGGGAAGGGGAAAGAGGGGGGAGAAACATCTCCTCGCATGCCCCCAATTGGGGACCTGGCCTGCAACCCAGGCATGTACCCTGGCTGGGAATGGAACCAGTGACACTTCAGTTCACTGACCCATGCTCAGTCCACTGAGCTACACCAGCCAGGGCCCAAGGGTAGTTTCATCATCAGGATTTTTAAAAACAGAGGAAAATGCCTCTAGGTTTTTTTATTTCTACTTGCAACCCTCTTGGACAGTTTAATGTTGTGAAAATAAGCCCTTTCTTGCATTAAAGGAAGGGGTTTAAACAAGCTTATCAGCCTTTTCTTAAGGTGATCACTTACTGCTAATTATGAGAAAACTTGCTCCTGATCTTCTCATACCATCAACGTGCTGGAAAAAAGGTCACGTATGAACGAACACCAACTTCTGCATTGTCCTGACTGTTTTCCTATGTACCAGTTACCTATCAGCTGAATCACATTAAAAGAACCTGCGTTCTTATGGTTCAGGGGTAACTGTTCAGAGAAGAGGCGCCAGAGTGTCCTTTGCTGTTTGCATTGGCCCAGGTGCACCGGCAAGACATGCTCCTGCCCTAGAACAGCAGCTGGCAGCGTGTGGGCCTCGGACCCTGGGGGACTCCAAGGGCACGAGCTCAAAGCTATTTCATAGTCACGTTGCATGTTACTTGCTTTTATTCTATGTGTCGGTGTTTGCACGGGTGGTGCCAAAGCAATGGTGGTAGAAAGGCTGGCATCTTAGCTTGCACAGAAGCCATCGGCACCACGCTCTGCCATTCGATCCTGGCATTCATCCCTGCCGTGCACTTGCAGTCAATCCTAATGACAAAATAGTAAACAGCATAAAAACTAATGTCCCTTAACAGTTCCCTTGATTGAAGCAGTGCAAGTGATTACATTTCAGCCCTCCGTGACACATCTTACGAACATTCCTGGGATGAGATGGGACACACACACACGATGTGCCTGTGCTGCAGCCTCTAATGTAGCACAGTGGCCGTCTCGCGGAAAAGCACCGCGTTCCCAGACGTCTTCCAAACGCCCAAGTGGACATTGCAGGTTAGCAGTCGGGTATCCCCTCCTCTTCCCTGTGGTGCTCGTGTTGGCGCATCTGGAACGTGTGTGGATGTTCATTCGCACGTGAGATGACTAGATTTCTCTCAGTTTACGTTTAGAGAAAAATCACATCCCGATTTGGTGTCTTGTGCAAGTTGCATAGTTAAAAGTACATTTGCAGAGTGATCTCAGTTGTCTTGACCTTTCAGGCCGGGAGAATTCTTATCCCATGGAGAGTACCAAGAAGAAACTACTTGGCTACGAAGTGAAACAGGACAGCACTCCTGTTGTTAACTCCTTCTGTCTCCCCCCTCCCCCCACCACCAGGCCAAGGAGAAACCAGGAGCTATGTCAGAGAATCAGAACCTTCATCCTTATACTGTAGAATATGGATTTACTTTGGGGGGGGGGGGAGGAAGAGATTTTAAAACATCAAATTTCCCAAGTACCATCAGCAGCACGATTGGGCTCAGATTTGATTTCTGTAATCAAACCTTGCCACATTTTTGCTTTCAATCCCTGTTAGTAGGCTGTTAAAGGATTTTAACGTATAATGTCCTGTAATAGAAATACATAAAAGCAATTGTCTCAGAAGCATGTCATATTTGACCCAATAAAGTGGTGGTTGCCAAGGGAACTGTTTTCCAGGAAGAAAAACAAAGTATTGATTAGGGTGGCAACATAGAATGGGAGGGAGTCCTCTCAAAAAAGGAAAATAAAAGCATATAAGACAATTTTGGCTTCAGAGTCCAATGCTTTCTGACGGGACATGGTGGCCGTGATGTTTCCTGAGGGGACCAGCAAACCTACCTGTGCATCTTCAGGACAGCCTGTCACTCCTGCCGAGAGGCATCAGCTGAGACAGAGGCAGGAAACAGTGAGGAGCCAGGGGGAGCATTAAGGAGAGTTGCCTTCTAATTCCGACTCCACATTCAGGAAAAAGGGCCTTCCTGTGGGGAGGCAGGGAGAGCATCTGGCAGCGCAAACAAATTGGCTCAGAGACGGACTCCTTGGGAGGCCTGTTGCTGTCAGCCAGGTGATAAGAGGTTGTAGTCTTGGAGCTGCCCAGGGAAGCGGACTGATGATGGGTGATTCCTCGTGAGGAAAGTGCCAAAACACGTCCAAGCATTTTTTTTGTAAATGTGCGCCTCAGCGCTTTACTTGCAAGCTTTTTAAAAAAAGGTTTTTATTGTGCAAAGATATTCTTTATATTGAAACATTTCCTTGTAATGTTACTTATAGACATATTTTTAAACAGAACATTTTCGGTTCAGAAAAGCATAGGCAGCAGCATCGACCATACCAGTGACATGCAAAGATAGATGGCTATTGAGCGCTGTACAAAATCCTGCGGTTGAGGGAGTTCAGATTTGAATAAGACCTGGCTCTGTTTGTAAGAACTTTGTCTAGTGGGGAAGTTTGACCGGACACAAAAATCAGTACTGTAGGGGCCAAGAGGTCCATGCAGGTGTTTGTGGGAGCTCGGGGGATGGAGCAGTTCGCAGTTGGAGAAGATTCCTCAAAAGAGGCATCGTTTGAACAGGATCTTGGACGAATAGGAGTCACCGGAGGAGCAGGAGGAGGAGTGTCCAAGCAGATCATACTCCATGAGTAAAGGCAGCGGAGGCACGAGACGCATTGTGAAGAACCTTATATTTTTATTCTTACTCTTGTATTCAGTAAGAAGTGGGATCTTTGTTTTGTTATTGGCAAGAGACAGCCACTGAACTGAGCGGGTTTGTTTTTTGAGGAAGATGATTATGGTGACACACAGTGGGGGGATGGCAGGGTGGTGTGGGGAAAAGGGAACCGTGCTGGGGTCCAGGTGGAGGGTGTCGGTTCAAGAGAGTTCCAGTTACAATGGAGGGAAGGGATGTTTATTGTAGGAAAAAATCTGCATCAGGATCCACTCAGTTTGGTTACATGTTAATTGTACATATTTATAAAATATAATAAAGATTTTCCTCAGAATATGGGAAAAAGAAATAGTTACTTGAATTTCTTACAAGTTTTTATGTTTCTAGGGTTGAGAACTGTATTTGAGTTACAAATTTAGATGTACAATCACAAAAATTCCTTCATGGCAAATTTCATGGGATTGGATGAGGCTGGCAGTACTAAATAGCATGTCAACAATTAAATATAGAGATAAGAAATCATTACATGTGTGACTTTGTTACATATTAGAACTGAAGACTGCATTATCACCTACTTTTCCGTGTCGAATTATTCAATATATTCTTGTCTGGTTTTCCTTTCAGAGTAATTTAGTAATTTCATTGTTGTCTTGATGATAGGAATGTGTGTGTATGTTTTGTGTCATTTCTAAAGACAAAATACATAGGAAAACATTTTAAAACAGATAAATTGTAGTTTTGTTTAAACTTCTAAAATCGTTTTACTAAGAGCTATGACTTTGATATATGTGAGCTTGATCTCCTGAAATTAAAACACAGGAGATTTTCTAATCTCTGTTTTCAAAGAATCACCCTGCAGCTCTTAGGTCACAAATGATATCCTTCCCAAGACCCCTCTGACCAGGAAACTATTTATATCAGTGAGGGAAAACAGTCTTTTGCCTAACTTATGCAGTAAATCAGCAATGTCACAAAAGTAAAAGTTAGCCCCATAAAAATCATAGCCGTTCATTTACACTGTCTTGGAGAAAACACATACTTAAGATGGTTTTCTACCTGCCTTTGTTTGAGCAACAGGTTGAAGGTATCTTTAATTCAAGCACTTTAAAAATTCTCTTCAGATATGGTATCAGAAACATGTTATTTAACAGTCAGTACCCAGTTAAGGTGCGATAAGGTAGCTGCTAAAGATAACGTCAAGAGGGGGAAAACGCACAGAAGGTCCCAGAGATCCAAGGAGAAATAATCTGGTTTTCTACAGGAGGTGTTTCAATTCTGAGGACCATCTTTAAGGTTGAGCCTGTCTAGTGCCTGTCGCTTTTGTTTCATTTGTGCGAGCTGGGTCCCAGGAAAGCTGGTTGTAACAGTCTACTTACTCCATTCCATGACCTGGATGCTGATTCTGGTCCCGAGTTCAGAATTTGACGATCTTAGCCTCTCACCAGGCTGTCGTCCTTAGTTTTGTTGTCGTTTCTAGCTTTGGTTGTGATCGTGATGGATGTTAACTGAAGTGTGCTGGAGGGTACCTCCACCATTGTAGCTTGTTCTTTTTCTCTTTTTTTTTTTCCAAAGAGTTTTATTTATTTTCAGAGAGAAGGGAAGGGAGGTAGAAAGAGAGGGAGAGAAACATCGATGTGAGAGAAAAACATCGTTTGGTTGCCTCTCGTAAGCACCCTGACTGGGGACACAACGTGCAACCCAGGCGTGTGCCCTGATCAGGAATCGAACCAGCAGCCTTTCGCTTTGTGGGATGATGCCCAGTCAGCCAGCTGAGCCACGCCGGTCAGGCTGTATCCCTTTCTTAGTTGTTGTTGGTATCTGACTTTTTATATTAGCTGTCTTGGTGTATTAAGTTTCAGAGCGATTTTAAACCTGAAGTTTGTTTCTACCAGATGGAGTAAAAGATTGCATGCTTTTGGGGGGTAATTTGTAGAAGGACTAACGTGAACCCTGTAATTTGATTGAACATGGGAAAATCCAGGAATCTCTGTTTAACATTAAAAATTGTAATCGCAATTGTTCTTGTAATAATACATAAGAGAAGATAAGAGAAATAGCGGGTTTTGAGCACAAATGTTTATTTACATGTGTGGCTATATTTCGATCTCCTCAATTATTTAACAGGTTGAGTTTCATTCATTTGTGAAATTGCAGCCAAACTGCTTTTCGTAAATTGAGGTGTCACAATTGGATGTTAATCTTGACATCCTTGCACATTTTTGCTTTCCAAGAGGCCTTTCTTTGAATGAAGCTAACATTATGTGATCCTTAACTGTTTTACAGATGAGAACTGGAATGACGACCAACTGCTTGGTTTTGAACCATGTAAGGAAAACCTTGTCTCTGGCTGCAATATAATCAACGGGAAATGTGAATGTGTCACCATTCGTTCCTGCAACAATCCCTTTGAGTTTTCGAGGAAGGATACGTGCCTTTCAGCTCTGAAGAGGATTGAAGGTAAGTACTGATTTTCACAACTGGAAGCCGACGAGCATTGTGGAACCCTGAGCACTGACAGTACTTGAGCTCGAAAAGGCCAAGACAAGCTTACAGAGATTGATAGCTTTTATAGTCCCAAACAAGATGCATAAAGTTGGCCAGGGGCTGATGTGATGGGGCGTGTGCCCACACGCATGTGTGTTTCCGGGAAGCCGTGGAATGGTAATGCTGTGGTGGTGTGAGCAGGGTACTTGGTGCCAGCTTGCCTAGGTCACCTCTGCGTAACGGAGCTTTCATGAGCAGTGTGCTCAAGATCAGCATCTGTTGTCACCAGGTCCATTCTGCTTGATTTACTGTAGGAAGATGCTCCATGGGGAGAGTGCTAATTAGAAGTGCATATCATCTGGCAAGAAAGTCTGTCTCTTTAGATGAGATGGGAGAGCTGTGTGGTGATGACTGAAGGCTGAGGCTGGTTCTGCCATGGGGCAAAATTACACAGGTGTGGATGGATCACTGGGCACTGCGCCTCTAGAATGAAGTCAGGAATCACGTTAAAATAACAAGAAAAGTACATTCATGTGGCTCATAACTTTTGTACATTCATGCATAAAACCTAGAAAAAAAGATTAAGGACTTGAAAATATGATTCATAACAAGCAGTATACCCAGAGTTTGGTGCTGTGGCTTACCACCAGAATTAACAAAGGGTGAGGCCTTGGCTCAGGTCTCAGCCCTGTAATTGAACTCTCTCAGCTTCAGGTTTCACTTGGGGGTGGCGGGGAGGACTAAACGACGCACTCTTAAATGGACCTTTATCTCTAAAATAATGCCATTCTGAGATTTTCAAAGTCCGAATCAAACTCATAAGAGCAGTAGAGCAGGACCGAAGTTTTTGAATTGCATTGGGTGTTCAAGTTATGTTAGATGATAATAAAAAATAAGAAATTTAGAATAGCTTCTAAAATAGCATCTCTTTGTATTTACCAATGCTGCTGATTCCTTAAAAGAGAATATAGCATTGAAGAAAAGAACAGACATAAAATTGTAGAACCACAGAGAGTCTTAGATAATATTTAGTCTGATCCTTGAGTTTGGAAATTGGAAAGCTGAACCCCACACTGCTGGTCACTTACAAGCATAGACTAACCGTGCAAGTCTTTTCAATCACGTGACTTAGACAACACAGTCAACTAACTCATTTCTACTGTCTTCTGGTGCTTTGCTCACCTCTGTCCCTGCCTCACTTCCTGACAAAAAAGGGATTTTGCCAGCCTCAGTATATAGCTTTCAGGGATGTAGGTGCAGTAGTCAAATGTCTATTTAAACAGTTGATTTAGTTACTCGTACGTATTTCAAATGGCGTTATGTCAAATAGGACAACAATTTAGATGACTGCTTTTTTGCCATTCTTACAAGTCATTAAAGTATGTCATTCAGATGTGTCAAATGCGTCACTGTCACTGTCTTCACCTAGGCGACCTTCCCAGTCTTTTGACCCTGTTCCCGAGCACACCCCGTCCTACCACCTCAGTTCTTGAGATGCATCAGATTTTGCATCCATGTTATTACAAGAAGTTTTGTTCTAAAACACAGTGTGTTTTCACATAAAACTAGGACAGTTGCATTTTTAATTAGCTAGGTGTATATTTATGATCTTTACAATGTGGGGATTAACTGCATTGATTTTTAAAGTGATTCGAAAAAGGCTATTTACAAGATACAGCACTTCCAATTTTGAGATCCTTCTCTCAGGAATAATTACTGTAGCTGATTAAATTTCTGTACCTCTTTTTTCCTTGTTAACAGATTCTGTCAGGTGGCCGCTATATAATCCAGAAATAGGATTGGTTGAGGTCACTTAAGGTTAATATATCTTCTACAGATGGTACTTTGTTTTTCAAAATAAAGCACCCTGCAGTATTTGAGGTCATGTAAGAAGTCAGCATTAAGGGATTTTCCGTTTCTGAGAAACAATTTTGGAGAAAAAACTCTGTGTACAGTCAAGTATATATTGCAAATGAAAGAATTAATGAAGATATTTAGGGCCCAAAAATGGGGCGTGGAATTATATAATAAGGTATGATGGAGGGGATGGAATCTGAACAATTTAGAATTTGGATGGTGATGGATTCCAGAACGGGGAATGATGTGGATAAAAGAATAAAGTGTATAAGTGAGGTTTATGTGACTTACATGAAAGACACTTGGGAAAGTAGCCTGAGACAGCAAGGGTTTATGTTGCTACTCAATAAGTAAAGATAGGAGGCAGGATGGGCCCAGATTATGAAATACCGTCAGCATCATGCAGGGAGCTTGTGCCGGGTAATAGGAGCTCTCAGAAACCACTGTAGGTTCCGAGCGGAGAGAAGCAGAGTGCAGGGAAATCAATGTTTGGCGGGCTGGGCTGGGGGCTGCAGAGTGGATTACAAGGGGGAGGCTGCAGTCAAGAGGCTCGTTGGAAGAGCTGCTTCAGTTACTTCGATGTGGCACCACAAGAGACTGGGCTGGGGGTGGCAGGAAACAGCGGGGAGGAGGTGGAGACACACCGTTTTGACAGAAGAACCTGCAGTATCATCTGTCTCACAGATAAGAGAAGGATGAAAATGCACAAAGATGATTTTAGGGTTCCTAACCTGAAATTGTAGAAGAATAATAGAGCAGGTAGCAGAGATGGGAAAACTCTTTTGAGGTATTTGTGATAGAGTGGAACTGAAAAATGGGGTGACTGGGGGAGATATAAGGACAAGAAGGACTTTAAAACTGCAGCTGTTAACGGCATGTTTGAATGAGCTAGAAGGAGAGATGAATAAGGTAAGAAAGGTGATGGTGATTGCAGGAGCAGAGTCTTTGAGGAGGGCGAGGAACAAAATCGTTCCCATGTCTGAGAGATGGATAAAGCGAGGTCAGCTGACGTTGAGGTGGAAGGAGAGGTGTGAAAAATTGAGGGGGGAGAGAAAATGTAAAGCAGACATCTCAAAGAGGGATGAGTGAATTAACCAGAGAAATGTGTTACGGTCGCCTGATGGTGCCCACAGCTTACTTCAGGTTAGGGATGATAAATTTGCAGGGATTCCAGCCAGCACGGTTGCGTGCTTTTTCTCCAGCCCCAGAGCAGATGCATTGTAGGTGAAGATGTAGTTTTAACTGGTATCGGATTTTTCCTGGTGAGTCTGATGGAACGAGGAAGGGCACAGAGATTGAGAATACGCCAGGGAGTACTCAGGGTGGCTGGGAAGGGGACAGAAGTAGTGAATAGGGAAGAAACCCTGAGCCAGAAGTTCTGTAGACAAATGCCACAGTGTGTAGTTGGTGCGTAATTGGACTGCACGTGTTTCACATGAGCGAGGTTTTCTTCTTTAAAGGGGAGTAGGAAGAATGATCTGAGAGGGACAAGGAGAACACCTACCCTACCCCCAGGATTTGTGGAATGCAGGAGATGCCACTGTCCCCACTTGAGAGGACTTTTAGGGACAGAGAGCTGCTGGGAGTACCCAGGTGTTAATTAGAGCACAAAGGTGAAGGGAACATCTGGAGAAGAGAATGACATCAAATGGGAATTTGGTGACAGTGACCATGAGTTTAGGAGGCACGGTAGAAGGACTGTGCAGAGCAGGGGTGATTTTGCAGAGGCAAGCAAAGATGTGTCCAGTGTTGATGGATGACCTACTAATTCAGACTTGATTCTTTAAGGTCTCTTACGGGATGATGAATAGTTCATTCCAATTAGCACCTTCTTTAGAGGACTTTTGGGGGGGGAGCAGTTTAGAGTGTGAAGGTATATGGTTGGGGGTGGAGCAAAGGGACTAGCATTCTTGCAAGAGTGTGAGAAAACAGGAGTCCCCATTTCTGCGCGGTGGGAGTGAGGTCTGAACGTGAATTCTAAACATGACTACAACAACGTGTAAAAGTGCGTGAAGATGTTGCAGTGCATTTCAACCTCATACTCGTAGATTATGGAGAATAATGGCTACGTCTGGGTACTAAAATGTTCCTGTGTGCTCCTTATACTCGTTTAAAGGGAAGGAGTTGGTCCTGGATTTTACCAAATGTCTTCATTCCAAAAATCTGTGAACATACTGCCCTAAAGTCAGGCTGTCACAGATTGAGAGGACATGGGGTGCTGGGTAATAGCCAGCCGTGGTTTTGTACAGAGTGGTTTGTCAGATTGGTCCGGATCTCTCCAAGGAGGAGAATGACCTTCACGTGACCCATCCCACCTTGACCCCAACAAAGTTGATAATTTTGTGCCCCACTCCCTGCCCATCGTCGGTTTGGTTTTTGTTGTGCTGAGTGGATGCCCCTTCAGAAGAGGGAACCAGACTAGCGGAAGCAGTGCTAATAACCCCAGAGCAGGGCCTTGTGGGCTCTGCGGCTGCCACAGGGGTTTTCCAGGGGGCCTGCTCCAGGGTCAGTCATCGTAGTTACAGTCGACACCGGAGACCTCCGTGATACGGTGAGTAAGTTAGACTTTAAAGTGTGCATGTGGCTCCAGGGTAGGGGTAACTGGCTTTTATTTTCTGTTGGAATAAAATATTACTATAGTTCAGAGTGGCTGTAATAAATTCAAGAAGTAATCAGAAATATGAAACCATGCCAAGTTCAAGGAATGACATGAAACACCCTGGAAGCCATTCATCCATGTATCTATTCAGAAAATATTTACTGAGTATCAAATATGTACTAAGCACAGTGCTAGTTGCTGAGGGCACAGCTTCCATGAGCTCATGTGCAGAAGGGGAGGGATGACAGTAAGTGCAGAAATGAACAAGGAGATACAGTGTGATCAGACCCATGAAAAACAATAATCAGGATGATATGAGAGAGAACTACTGGGATTACTGGGGGAGTTGCTGTAGATACTGGTGTCAGGGAAGTTTTCTGTAAAGGGAGGGGGTCTGAACCAAAATCTGGATGGAAGAAGGAGTCAGACTTATGACTGGAGGGGTGAGAATTCCATACACAGGGAGCTGAAAGTGTGAAAGCTCTAAGGTGAGAATGAGCTGGGTGTGCTGAAGGAACAGCAAGAAAAACCAAGAATGTGTGTGACTGGAATGTAGTGAGGGAGGGAGAGAGGGGTAAGGGCCAGATCACCTGATGCCTTGTAGAGTACCCTGAGGTGCATGCATTTTTGATGAGCACGTAGGGAAGTTATGTAAAGAATTGTGAACAAGGGCGTAATGTAATTTGATTTGTGTTCTAAAAAAATGAACGTGGCAAGGCTGGGAAAATGCAAAAATGGCAACAGAATCCTCGGGCAGGGGCTCCTTTAGTAGTTTAGGGGAGAGATGAGAACCTAAGAGCTGGGGATGGAGAGATGGCTGGATTTGAAATGTGATTTGGAACTGTAATGAGCAGGACTCTTTGATGCATATGTGGAGGGGGTGGGGTGAGGAGAAGAGGAACCGAGTTCTCTTAGATTTGGGGTTTAAGCAAATTGTAGGGCCTTCACTAGGAGTTGGAGCAAACTTAAGGGAAGACGAAGAGTTTTGGTTTTGCAAATTAAATTTGACGCCCAAGTAGAGCCATTTGTCACTTAGGTAATTTTTGATGAAACTAACTCATTAAGAAGCGTGCAATGTGCATGGCTCTGCAGTAAGTGCACTGAGGACTGCAAAAGTCCACAAGGAGGGTGGGAGATCGTAGAGAAAAATAAAAGCGACCCAATCCACACTGATTTGTCACCAGATAGAGACCAGCTGAAGGGATATCTGCATGGGATCCATGAAATATGTTCCTAAATAAACTTTTTAGACGTTGCTTCATCGCGCAGCACTTGGGTTGCAGGAAAAATAAGAGGTTTATGTGGAACCTGTTCCTACTGGGAGCTGCACAGTGAGCATTTTGCAGAAGGCGGAAGATGCGTGAGATTTATGCATCTTCCTTTGTTTTAGCTAAAAGCTCTTAGAGATAATGTTAAATGGTTTATAATTTGGGGATGCATTTAATTTTTTTCTTTACAAGATACTTTAGAGAAAAGATAGCTAATTAAAGATTGGCATGTGATACTTATATATCCATGTCCTATATTGAGTGGACAAATAACAGCTGCTGTACATTCATAAGACAGAAAATCAAGGGAGGTTTTGGGGAGGAGTTGGGAACTGAGTCCAACTCTGGGAAACATGTTGGATGGGTCAGCAGGCGGGCGAGGATTAAACAGCATCCTTTGGAAAAGACAGGATGGGAGGGGGTTCAGGTTGGAGGTAGTTAGGGTGGTCAAGTCAGTGGGCTTTAGCGAGTGATTGACTTTGGAGGATGACAAAGGGGAGGACTCCCAGATGTGGGGAGGAGGGGGTGATTGTCAAGATAGAGGCTTTGGGGGGCATTATAGGATGGATAGTGGTGTCATTTACTACAACATGGAATACCAGGAGAGCAGCTCCACGGGATGTAGGGTGAGGTGGAGGCTGAGTTTATGTTTGAGGTATTTGTGGAGAATCAAGGGGAAGATGAGAGAGTTAAGGATCCAGAGCTCAGAGATCTGCACCGAAGACACAAGGGTTTGTGAGTCGTCCCGCCAGGGAGAATGCGATGCTGTTGTCAGCGTGGCCGCAATGGGCATGACAGAGGCGGAAAGTGACTACTGCCAGTGTTGCGACACCACAAGTGAGCCGAAGAAGGTCCTGCACGGTGACCGTGGTGCACTGGGCGCTCTGGTGGCATCGTGGAAGGAAGCCGAGGACTCCCACCGCCAGCCCGCTGCAAGCTAAGTGTCAAACGCGACTGTGACGCCATGATCCTGGGATGTATAAAATGAAGTATATCACTTAATTGTTAATTAGTTGACTAATGTGTACTCCTTTATCCAGAAAAGACTTTAAAAGGGTTTGAGAGTGTGAGAGCTGGTCAGATGTATACCTGAGGTTAGAGCCGTTCGGAGTGGGAGCACGAAGATGACTAAGTTATTCCTCAGGAAGGTGAGCAGCGTTAGAACCGCAGACTCCGTCCAGAAGGGCGCTCTCCTCAGCATCCTCCGCAGGTGCCTTCGGAGGCCGCTCCTTCCATTTCAGAGCTGCTTCCATCGTTCACTAATTTCTTCACTTGAAAAATACATATTGAGCTCTCGTATGCCACCGCCCGTCCGAGTCCACCAGTTCGACTTGGTTTTGCCTTTAACCGGGGGACCGGTTTCTAAACAGCCTTGAAGGTACAGGTACATAACATTGAAACCTGTTCTAGATACACTGTGGGAACTTGCTTTTGACTTTTTACAAAGATATTTTATAAATGTCTTAAGTGATATTTTTAAGAATTTATCTATTCTGGAAACTTACATTGTATAACATATACGTATACACTCAGGCTGAAATTAAGGATTAGAAACTAGATAAAGATTTGTTTATACGAAGCTTCATTTCTATGTTTTTCTGCTGCTGAAAGCCAAAGGAAGTTTGATTTTACATAGCCTCTGAAAATGAACTAGTTTTGACACAGAGACAAATGGCTTCTGTTTTATAGACCTTCTTCTTTTGCTTTTTAAAACCCAAATAACAGGCTTAATCTTCATTAATTATCCTGCACTCTAAATTTACTGTTTCAACCCTACCTGAGGAAATGTTAATATTCTGTGAGCTTGTTATTTCCATTTTTAGCTTTTTACACTTCACCTATTTCTTTCACACGAGTCAAGTGCAGGCGCTGCATTTATTCTGGGCGGCTCGCTTTCCCTTCGGTAACCTGCGCTCTGAGTGGCCTGATCCCATAACGCACCCTTGACGCCACTGGCAATGTTTGCCCGTAGGCAGACATTTACTCAGTATTTACATATATCTTTGTTTTCTGTGTCATGGTACAGTTTGCTTTCATTCATAGAACTTTTTTCCTCAAATCATTTTTGATTTCCTTCTGTTTTTGTGGGAGGTTAGAGGTCAGGGGCAGTCATGGAGATCACCCAACAAAATGTGATTAAATGGATGTGGCACATTATTTAACATTCATTCCATCTTTGAGATGGTGCAACAGAATTCCCTCTTGACCGTAGCAAGAAATCTGCTGCCACCTCCTAACACAAGTCCAGGGATGACAGGGGCACCGGCTCTGCCCGACCCATGTCCCCGCAGGCAGCTCGTGCTCCCCGGTGGGGCCTGGGTGTCATGCGCACACGGAATCTCCGAGGCTTCTGAAATGAGAGAGAGCTTCACGGTCACGCAGGTTTCACTTTGCCAGGACCCAACTAGGACCGGGGGCGCTACATCGCAGCGAGCCCCCCCAGAGCAGCCGGCACTGCTGGGTTTCCCCCAGTCCCTGAGCAGCGGAGCTGGCAGGGTTGGGTGAACCTGCCTCGCTGCACAGAGATGGGGATTTGTCTGCTAGCGTGAGCGCCCAGCTTGTCCTCAGGCAGTCGTTGGACTGACTTCTGAGTTCTGCTTTTGTTTTCAAAAGCCCGAAGCACTTGTTGTAAATTGCTCTACTTCAGATATTAATACCCGGTCATGATTTCATTTTTACAATTTTTAAAACTTTTTTCCAAGTAAATACGAGAAGAAGTGAAAACTCATTGGAGGCATTTTATAACCCGTGCACAGGGTCCCATGGTGAGGAGCAAACCAGGTCCTAAGATTGGACGCTGGGGAAACTGTTGGCTGCAAATGCAGATGAGCCTTCACATAAGTTCACCTATTAGATCTATGCTAAACCTTAGAAATCTGGTTAACACCTTTTGTGTATGTGGGTTTTTTTTACAATTATATCGATCTACATGGTACTCAATGCCACTATCCCCAAACCTTTCCTAATACAGTATTGACTATCGGGAAAACGATTCAGTGTAATCATTGAAATGATTGTAATCAAGGTTCAGACACACTGAGAATCAGTCGGATTGTGTGTTCCCCCAGCGGGACCCCCCGTAGACTGGAAGGAGGATGACAGAGGAGAGTGAGATGGAAAAGGTCCTTACAATTTATCAGCACTATGACTTGTGGAAGAGGGGACAGACATGGGGTAGATTTTATACATTTATGAGGTTTATGGAATTTAGGAAAAAAAGGTCTTTGGGAAGCACTTGGCCTTTCAAAATTGCTGTCACATAATCCTTGATAATAGAATGTATGAACATAACTACCAAAAAAAAAAGGTAACCTCTCAAACTCTGATTCTTGTTTATTCTGAAGCCAGACGTCCAGTGTGACGAGGACGGTGCCTTGTCTCCATCAGGGCTGGGATGTGCACCGATTCCTAATTTGTGGTTGGTCACGTGCTTCACTGAACGTGCTCCTCGAGGATGCTCCTCTGCTTGGGCGAGGGGCCTCTGAGTCAGTGTCGAATATATTGCTGTGGCTCCTATATACCGTTGAAAACATTATTTTCAAGGAATTCAGTTAACATGGCTTATCAAGTTGGGAAACACTAGCCCTTCCCTTGACCAATTTAAAAAAAAAAAAAATGATTTAAGCTTGCCTTCCAGATGGATAAGGGACCTTATTACCATCCCAGTCCCATCTGATGCTGACTTTTTCCCTTTAGCTATCCAAGTGCCATTGAAGATACTTGTGCAAGGAAGGCAGCAGGTCTCTTATGTAACTTTAAATCTGTATTGCTGTCGCCTTCTCTTTGTGGACACAATCACAAAATGATAATATGACCTATCTTTCCTTTTTGGGAACATATATATAAAAAGTACATATGACTTGGAAATATAAATATACATGTTTCATTTTAAATTCCAGCAACATCAAGGGGAAAGAAAGTGTAAACAAAGTTACTTATTTTTATAAGCAGGAGACTTTTTATTCTGGTTGAGGACTGAATCAGTATTTTAGAATTTTATGTTATAGGTGCAGTTGTTTTGATAACTGGTACAGGGGAAAACAAGGACTACCAAAAGGCGGAAACCAGTTTTGACTCTGGGAAATCAAAACAGGAAACTCAAGGAACTTGGCATAGGGCCAGTTGGAGAGGAGCAGTTGCTGGAGTAATTATACCTGCATTTTAACTGTTGGAAGTTGTACCGTGACCTTCTGGTCGCTGTGATTTTGTGTGCCCAGCAATAGTTTATATCCTCCTGCTAAGAAGGGGGTGTGTGTGTGTGTGTGTGTGTGTGTGTGTGTGTGTGTATGTGTGTGTGTGTGTGTACAGGAGCATTTTATTTAGCCACATTGGGGTTACAGTAAATGGTGAGTCCTGGACAGCTAGCTCCATTGGTTAGAGCATTGTCCCAATATACCAGGGTTGCAGGTTCAATCCCAGGTAGCGCATTTACAAAAACAACCAGTGAATGCATAAATAAGTGAAAGAACAAAGCAATGTTTCTCTTCCCCTCTCCCTCCCTCTGTAACCAAGAAGTTTTTTAAAAATAAAAATAAATGGTATGAAAAATTTTCAGTCTGACCCTTAGAATGATGCTTTCTATAGTTATATGTAAATACCTGGTAGCATTCTATACCATTTGTTGATTTTCTTTGCTTTAACTCTTTATCTGTGCATTCAAGCCATCTCTTCTGTCCCCACTGTGTGTAGGCCACACACGTGCTGTCCTCTTCCCGTCCCTACTCCCAGGTTAGTTTCAGAAGGTGTAGTTGACCAGTTTTTGCTCCAAGTGTGTGCTTGTTTCAAGATTAAATACCATGTCCTTAGTATGTGTTTTTAAAAGCATACTTACTATGATTGTTATGAGGACAAAAAGCACCCTGGCACCTTCAGCCAGAGAAACGGTGTCCCTTGGGGGCCCTGCTTAGAGCCTTGGGTTTCTGCCTTGGTGCTCCAGTGATGCCGCTCGCTCGGAGCACAGCCTCCAGGAGGTTAATGTTTTCGCTTCTTGGTAGCCCCGAGGGGTCCCTTGCGAGTTTGTGGTTTCTGACTTGGCTGTGGGCAACCTCTCAGTTATTCCCAGGGCTTGGCGTGTGCTCTTTCACACAGAGCGGTTGAATTGCTGCTTTGCCCAGCTGTGTGTCCAGCTCAACCCTGGCCCCCACAAATGCTCTTCCTGATGTGAGCAAAAAATGTGGACTCCCTGTCCCAGAGGCCTTCTCTCAGCTGCTGCAGAGGGAGCTGAGTGGCGACCACTCCCCACTGCAGGGCCCCCTTCCTGAGAGGAGGGGGGCCTGCCCCTTTTCTGTCATCCTGCCCCAGGCCAGCTCTCTCCGTCAGCTCTCCAGAGGGTGGGGAGCATCAGCTTGTCATTACCAAACTCAGGCCCTGAAAACCTCATTAGTTAATGTAATTATTATTCCAAAACAACAATCTGGGATTTGGGACAACTTGGACAATCTTGGTAGTTGATATTATTTGTTCTGTATCTAGAAACAAACAAAAAGTCTGTTAAAAGGAATGTTCAAGAAACAGTTTGGGAACAGAATCACTTCAGCAGGAATTTACATTCCATTGAAAGTGATCATATCAAATGTTTATGTAAATCTGTCAACATAAGTAAGGATTCGATGGTAGATTCTGTTGTTTCCCTTTCTCACCCTTGCCTGCATTTTATATTTACTTGATCAAGAGGTCCTCCAAGGAAGGAAAAAGGTTTTGCATAAAAAGTGTTTTAATTTTTTAATAAAGCAAGAAAATCTTTACGAATAGGAGGCCAGGCACATATAACGGATACAGCTCAAGACGGAGCTGGAACTTCTTCCGCTTCCGGAAGGGTGATAGAGCTGACCTTAGGTCACAATGGTGAGGATTGCCAAATGTGTCTTTTTTCTCTCTGGCCACTCCATTCTATTTTTTCATTTCTTTTTACTCCAGAAGCCCAACTAGAGAAGCCAGTGAGTAGAGAAGCCATCTTTTTACTAATCAGCACCTATAATCTAAGAAAAAAAATAAAATTAATCAGTCTTATTGATTACACTCTGTAGAAGGTTACTTCAGCCATCATTTGCATTTTAATCCTTCTAACTGTGAAATTCCTAGGGAAGGTATCCGGCCCAGAAGCAGGAGAGCTCTTCAGGGTGGGGCCCCTTCCTGACTATGTCCCACACCTGTGGGGCACCCTGTGGGGAGCCTGGACCTGGGGCTGGCCCGGCTGCCCAGGGACTTTCGAGAGGAAGTGGACAGGACTTGGTCACAGGAGTCTGGTGGGGGGAGGAGACGGGCACATGGGTAGTTGTAATAAAAGCAGAGCAGCCATTCACAGTCTGAGCAGTGCCGTGCGTGATAGGTACTCAAGAAGGTAAATCAAAATGTATTTTAATCAGTTTAAAAGGTATTTTATGATTCATAGGCATATTTTATGTATACTTCTAGAACTGGTGCCTCTATCTTTGTGAATGTATAATTTTCTCAAGAAAGGTATTACAGAGCACTAAAATTCAGTATTTGGGTTTTTAAAGGCAATGTTCCAGTGAAAATAAAATGTGACTCATCCCCTAGTTCATATTGACCTTCCCACAGCATGCTGTTCTGGGCACTGGAATAATGTATTTTGAAACCTATGACAGGATTCTTTCAATGCTGCATAGTCTCTGAGATGAGAATAACGGACCCACGCGGGTTGTTGATTCATCTGAAGCTCGGGGTACACTCTTCGATAGGGTGCCTTCCTGCTTTTGATTTGAGGTTCTCTGTTTTGTGTGTTTTGCATCAGGAGGAAGCAACAGCTGTAAGTAGTGCCTGTAAAGATAGAAGAGGGAAGGAATTAACACATGATGAATTAATAGTTGTGTGACTTTTAAGAGAGTGGAATGTTCCTTTAAATTGTGGATGTGTTGCGGTTCTTTGTTTTGTTTTTTGTTTTTTTGTTTCTGGCTAACAACTTCCTAGTTTTCCTATCCCTCATTATTCTTTTCTCTGTCACTGGGATTTTTTGCTTTTTTTAATTTCCCGAAAAGCAAGTAAACTGCTTCCTCCTTATCAGTAGGATTTCTTTTCCTGTTCCAACAACAAAGAACAATACAGGAATTTAATAATGATTTAAAAAAATTGATACTTCTTTCTTAATATGTTCATATATTTGTCAGTAGATAAAACCCAAGTTTTATAGACATAGAGAAAAGCTGCATGTCAGTAAAATGAGCTCATATTTTACTGTGTACTTCTTAGGGATTTTTTGTCTTCCTTTTATGCAGTTTGGAAGATTAAATATAGAATATTTTTTCCCTCTTTAAAACCTGTTCCCATGTTCTGTTGTTAAGAGTAAAAGTCTGGAAATTTAGAAAGCGAGGTGAGGCCACTAGTTGTTGACCGACCTAACAGAAGGACATTTTAAAGGTGTCTAGGATACATTCTGATCTTGTTTGTGTATTTACATTGTACAAAAAATTGTTATTTACTGTTCTGCTTTGGCAAAGAAAAAAAAAGTCTAGTCTGACTGCCTCCCACAGCGTTTGTAAATATCAGGGGTGTGTTTTTGCAACAGTGGATGTGAAAGGAGGCTTGTTTCGGTGTTTTGATGCAGTTTGACTTCATGACAGAGGTGCATTTAAAGTGGCTGCTGAAGGGTCCCTGGAACCACGGCGAGCACGGGCACCAGCGACCTGGCCCCTGGTGGTCCTGCTGTAACCTCAGAGGACTTGTTTGCTTCCTTTCTAAGGCATGAAACAAAATCTGGTAGTCTCAGCTGTGTCTGCGCCAGACCTGGGCAATGAGTGAAGTTTTTAAACCTCACCTAGAATATTTAAAGTTGCTATGTATCTCTGCACTAGTACAAAGAAAATACGATATTCTTCTATTTACATGTTCTTCGTTCCCTTCAGCATTCTGATTGCTGCTAACCACAGGGGAACCTTCTCAGTGTTTTCTCATTGGGAGCCACCTTGTTTCTGATCTGCCAGGAATTTTTCAAGTGAAATCAGGCTGCGGTGTCAGACCTCAGTGCGACATGGAACTCCCAAAATGTTACCTATGTGTTCTTTCATGCCTCCTGGCCTGGCCTATGTTGACCTGAATTCAAGCCTTATTACAATGTTTTCCTTGGGGGACCTTGGGATATGTCAATAAGCAAACATCTTTAATCCAGAAAGGGTATCCCATACGATGGTGTGTGTTCATGTGTATAGGAAACATGATTTTTTCCCTCTAAAAAAATCTCATGTGTCACATTTGTATTTGTGTACTATTTCCTATGGCATGAAGTGCATTGTATACACATATGTCCCATGTCCTTGTATGACTCTATAGAGCTAGATATATGTAAGCACATATATAGTCATGGTATATAACAGTTTATCCATGAAAATAAATGCAACCTTATGATTATTTTTATCTTACCTAATATGTATATATCTTCAGGGACCTATTTGTTATTAAATAGTGTGATAGCACTGATAATGGTGTTCCATTCACTGATTAGGAATTTCCTGAAAGTTTTGCTCTTCTCTGTTGGGAGAAATTAGTCATAGAATCTGATCACCAACTCTGCGGTCCAAACAGTTCCTTTTGAAGAATCGGTGTAATGTTATGCACTTTGAGAGCAGCTTAAGGAAGAAAAGGCAGGACTCTTCGAATAAATATTATTCCAACTCCATCCACTTTCATTTCCCTTATCACTATAACAACCACACCCAGCTTCGCTATTGAGCTGTTTTGTGTCTCTGTTTCCCACATGCCAGGAAGCTGCCCCTATTGAGTAGCAAAGGAAATATGAGAGATAAAGTTGAAAACTGTCTTCCTTATGTTGACATTTCTACAGCAACAAGTCAAAGCTTGTCTCCCCCTGGGTGGACAAGAGCTGCCACGGGCTCATGATTAGATGGTATGCCCATTAGTAACCATGCTGACTCCCAACACAATTATGTAAAACATTCCAGCAAATAACCTGGAATTCCAGTACACAAAAAAACAAAACTTACCAACTGTTTCAGTTCTATATATGGAAAAGAGACTGCTAAGTATCAGCCTAGCAGGAAGTTCTCCAAATTTCTGAGATTAATTCATTCTGGACGACCCTAAGGGAAATTGTGTTTTTCAGGAGCCTCTGCATTTGGCCAGTCAGAGCTTTGCAGTGGGAATTCTCTGCCGTGTTTTACTGCTGTCTCGGTGGATGGGAGCTCTTTCTTACACCTTTGCCACATCTTCCAGTTGTGTCACTGCTCAGCTCACAGGGATTTTTAATTAAATCACACACGAACTTGATGCTTCGTGCTTTTGTGTTGTCTATTCCTCAGTCATATTAACCTTTCCATCTAGATTTTTTGCTATTTCTTAAGAGAATTTCTTTGTATAAATAGGCTTTGAAAACTTTGACTGATACGAGTCATATCACCAAATGGGGCGGCCCATTTGACACACATTTTTTAACGTAATATAACATGATGGATTGTGTTGCATTTCCCATGGGCTGAGGTACTGTTTCCTTTTACCAGAAAACACATTTGGTTTTTGTAAATCTCATGTCAGGTACTTCCTATGGAGTGAAATAGAATGATTAATCTCACATAATTCACTATTATCTGTAGCATCAAAAATAATGAAATGCCCCCAGAAAAACAGGTTATAAAATTATAGCACATCGGTGTACCGAAGGAGGCAGTGAATGTGAAACGGACTTAAGAAGAACTTTATTCACCTCCTGGCATTCTGGAAGGACTTGGGCTGTCAGGGAAACGAACTCATCTGTATTAATACAAAGCACTGGAAATTTGAATAAATCGTGTCTGAAAGCAATACCAGGACTTCTCTGGACTGCTGCTGAATAAATTCTGCTTGTTAAATGTCAGCCTAATATGTGCCACTGGCGTGCACACGCTGGGAGGGCCACCAAAACCTCCACTTCAGGCTTTCAAATATTTAAGCTCTTTAATGTTCTTTTGACCTTCAGTTAAAGGACAGAGTCACATAGCAGAGGAAATGCCTCAAATTCTAGCATCTGGGCTTGTTTCCTTCGACTTCGCTGGCACAGTTACAACAGTAGGACTTTTCTTCCCTTTAATTTTTTTCACAGTACAGTCAACACAGGCTTTTTTGCACAAGCAGGAAAGGACAGTCGTGAGGCCAGAAGCAATAATGTGTTTCTGCTCTGTGCTCGGGGGCAGGACCTCCTTGAATGGCCCTTTGTTTCAGAGGGAGCCGAGGATCAAAAAGCAAACAAACAGACTCCCACAGGAGTACAAACTTTGTATAAAATCAGATACCTGCAAAGGTACACGTGAATATGTGTGTGTAAACTCAAACCTTCATGCAGTAGGTGCCCTGAGCTTGACCTTGTGGAATCTTGGCCAGTGTGTTCAAATCATTTCTTCTGTACAAGGCTATAGTTTGGGGATCTTCGTCTGGATTTTCAGCTGCTTTTGAGGATGCTTCTTTAAGAGGTTCTCTAGTAGCTGAGAAAAAGGGATCCTGGTTTAATTAAAGTACTTGCGAAGGGCATTTATTTTGACATAGGTGCTTTGTTTCAGCTCTGTTAGCGTTTCAGCCATTTTCTCGTTTATCGTTAGTGAAGGGTCTCTTAAAACTTGAGGCAATGAAGCAATGGCATCTGATTTCCAATTAATTAATTAATTAATTAATTAATTTTTAAGCCTCACCGAGGATATGTTTAAAGAGGGGTGGGGAGAGAGAGAGAGATGTGAGAGAGAAACATTGATTCGTTGCCTCCCATATGTACCCTGACCTGGGGTCCAGCCTGCAGCCCTGACCAGGAATTGAACCTTTTGGTGCACAGGACAGTGCCCCAACTGACTGGGCCACCTGGCCAGGGCTGATTTCCTACTAATTTAAATACCTCTATCAGAATGGTAAACTGGGACATCTTCCTGTTTTCTTGTTTTCTCAGCACTCCTTCCAGTGTGTTTCTGTGTATGTAAGCTTTTCTGGAGATTTTGAATCCCATGAAACAACCTTCCTTAGATGCTCTTCTTCCATAGGAGCTGCCTGGTGGCCTGAGCCTTCCTCTGCGTGGCTCACATGGGCCGCGAGGTGCTGGACACCCTCAGGCTTTTGCATCACCAGCACTTGTGGGTTATCTGTGTAGGTCTGACCTGAAAAAGTCTGGAGGCAGTAATGTTATGCATAGATGTTAACGGACTTAAAATTAAAAATGGCCTCAAAAGTTGTTTTCAGAAGACATCTGATGCACAAAAGCTTGTTTTTATCCTGAAAATTACATATTGAAAATATCCTATTAAGTCATGTTGAAAGGGATAATTACCTGCCCTTAGCAAATGCCTATATAGTTTCCCCTGATTCATTCGTTCACTCATTCATTCATAACAGATGTTTATTGAGCACCTGGTTGGACACTCCCAGATACAAGGAGAGCAAGACAAGCCAGGTCCCAGTCCCTCGAGCTTCCAGTCTTATGGGGAAAATATATCAAAGCCATACGTAAAATTATGTGAGTACAGTTGGGTGACAGAATGCTGAGACCAAGATGGGATGACTTGAGAAAGTCTCTCTGTAGAGATGATGTTTAAGTTGGACTGAAAGTTAAGGAGGAGCTAGCTGCGCAACGAGCCTAGGGAATAAGGTTCTAGGCAGAGTGAACCACGTAGTCAGCAACCCAGTGTGGGAAAGAACTTTTGTGGGACTAACAGGCTTCCTGTGACTGCAGTGTAGTGAGTGAGGGGTGGGGACTGCAGCAGGACAGGAAGCTGGAGAGGTAGGGAGGGACTAATCCTGTAGACTGTAAGGTAAGGAGTTGGGGTTTTATTCTAAGTGCAATTGGAATCCATTCAAACTTGTAAGCTTCAAATGGAGAGAATAGGACACCCTCTTTAAGGTCAACTTTGGCAGCTCTGTAAAAGCTGTCCTGTAGCAGGAGGCTAGAGCAGAACCCAAGGGGGGAGGGGGTTGAACGGGGCTCTGAGGGACCTCCACACCATGACGTGTGGCCCGACAACGGTGTTGGCAGAGAAGGTACAGAAAAGGGAGTGGGTTCTCTGTGTCATAGGAGGTACAGTTCAAAAGTTTCAAACTGATTGAACTGGAGGTCAGGTTAGGAGGTGGACGCCAGATTGACCTCAGGCTTCTGGCTTGAGCACTGGGTGCCATTTCCTGAGATGGGGATGAATGGACCGAAAAGGGAGGCCAAATTACCCTTTGAAATGCATCAAAGTGTGTCAGCGAAGGGATCGTTTTGAGTCCTCTCATATAGGGATGAAATTTTTAAATTAAGTCATGAAAGTGTTTCATTGTCTGGAGCACACGAGCAGAATCCTGAAGCTTCCAGCCTGGGGCTTTTGGTTGCATTTTCTTGGTGGTCTAATGCTGACCATCTGATCCTCCACCTCTTTCCTTGGCAGCGTTTCTCTCTCCAGCTTTTATTTTCGTGTGTCAGCAAATCCCTTCCCCACCCCAGTTTGCTTAGCCTCCCCTTAAAAGTGATTTTTGAAGTTTTTGACAACATGCATCCACTGTCTTGGGCATGACTATCCTCACACAGGAGTCCCAGCGGACCAAGGCCACCAGAGGGAAGTGTGTGCATCTGTCACTTCTCATGCACACTCCTGAACTTTCCAGGAAGCCCCACACTGTTCAGATCCTTCTCCCCCACCTCCTACCCGAGGGCCTGTGCTTCATTGTGGTAGGTCCTGGTCATGCTTGCTGTGCCTGTGAACTTATATACCGTGTTTCACTCCCCTGCGCGTCTGCCTACATTTCCTAAGGCAGAGAAAGTGCTTGGTACCTAGAGGGTAATAGGTGAATGTCCGATGATGAAACAGTGACAGAGGAAAGCTTAATTATAAAAGGTCACTCATGATATACTAAAAAAAAAAAGAAACTGGACTTTATATGGCAATCATGTGGATCCATTGTAGATTTTTAAATAGAAGCAGTATGATACTGTGTTTCCTTGATTAAAAACAGTTAATAAAGAAATACCATAAACAGATTGGTTTTCAGAAAGTAGCCTTAAGTATAAAACACTCAGAATCTGGAAATGCTTCAGGGTTGTGATTGCGAATATTAACTACCATTGGCCTGACCAGGACAGAAGTCTGTAATTATTGGAGATTTCCAGCGGGTAGAAAACAGGACGCTAACTCAGGCTGTAATCCTCTGTAGTCCTCTGAAGGGAGACATGTAATAGGGTCAGTACTTTTTGACCTGCCTCATTTGATTTCACTTATGCCTAATTTCATTTATCTTACTCTTTTGGCCCCGGTCACATTTCTTTTTGGTATTATTGCTGCCAATTTCTCAAATACAAAGACAAATTCATACTTGCTGTGTGCACTTGGAAGAAACCCTGGCAGAGATCCTCCCGAAACCAAAGAGAGAAATTATTAGCGATATCCAGACCAGTAGCCGACTGGCTCAGATTCTTCCTCCCATGGCCATTCCTGATTAATGGGAGAATCTGTTCTGTAGTTGAAAAGCCTCTTTCCCGAGCCCAGTCTCTTCTGGCTGCAGAGTGTGACCAGCTGCACAGCTGAAGCCATTGCCAGGACTCTGTTTCTGATTCCATCTTCCGCACGTTAGACGTCGTGGACCGGGAACTAAGAGGTGGTCAAGCATCCAAATCAATTGAGGCATTTCACCGGATAACAAAGACTCAGCTCCCTCTGATCAGAAGCCCTTTACTCACATTGGACAGAGTGCCCCCTTCGGAAGTACGTCATACGTCTCTGTAGAAGTTGCAGTTCTTCCTTAGGCTTTTGTTCTTGACTTCACTCCAGCCCACTTAGCTCCTGTGTCTGCAGTGATTAATTTGCTCCGTATCTTTTCCTGACATCCATTTCTCCCCCTGGTTTCCCTCTTCTTTCCTTACCATCGCTTCCTCCCTCCCTCCTGTAATTTCTGTTTGCCTTCCATCTCCCTCTAGCATTGTATTTCCCCTTCACGCTGAAAGAGCCTTAAGTCAGCCCATTTCCAGCAATATTAATGCACCTCAATTTTTTTTACCAACCTAAAGTACTGGGAGCCGGAAAAAATCAAATACTTTTGTAGCAGATCATATATTTAACTTTCTTGTTTTCCTTATTCTGGACTCCATTTATTTTATTTCAGGGACCTATTATCTGGGTGGTTGGAGTTTGGGATCCTTGTAGGGTCTTCAGAGGTAAAAAACTATCTCCCCTGCATGGTATTTTAAAAGCAGTGATAGGAAGGTCCAGAAAAATTTGTGACAGTTAAACTCTTACTAAAGAAGATTTTAATGCAGTAAACATTTACACACACAACAAGAGATAAGATATAGTCTTAGCTCAGAATGCTTCCGGTGCTTGTGGGGTGACGGACATGAAAACAATGGAGTAGGTAGAAAGTAGGATGAAATAAGTAATTTCCTCATTTATAGGTACAAGAAAAAGTCTCCAACAGTGAGCGCTGAGAAAGGAGTGATATTCTGACAGGGAAAATCAGGGATAATTTTTCTTTCCTGGGAAGGTGGCATTTTATTTGAAGCTTGAAGGATGGACAGGATTTCCGTAGCTGGAGAAGGACAAAGGGAGGCAGTGGCGGGGGGGGGGGGGGGGGGGGGGGGGGGGGGGGGGGGGGGGGGGGGGGGGGGGGGGGGGGGGGGGGGGGGGGGGTAGTGCCCACGTGTGCAGGGTGGGGGTGCACATCTGGCTGCTTGGAGTGGCGGGCGTGTTGCACACATGTGAATACAGACTCTGCTTTCTAAAAGGTTGTGGCAGCAGGACCAGGAGTGGGTTAGAATTGGAGCCCGAGGGTAATGTGAAATCTAACAGAAGAGTGTTTCTTACTTTCTACATTTTAGAAATGTGAGCATGTTTATAAACAAAAGGGAAAGAGCCAGCAGAGAGGGAGAAATTCAAGGCCCGAAACAAGAGTGGATGGCCCCAGATGGGGCAACAGTCTTTCCTTTGAATCCTTATTTCCCGACTTTTCTTGCATTGGCTCTCATTCTGCCAAGTCCCGAGGTCTCCATGGATTTGGGACCTTGAACAAGTCATTTAACCCCTTGAAGCCTTCCTTGCCTTATCTGCTAAAATAAAACAGTGATCCTAGACTTACCAGAGGTTGTTGTGTGACTGTTGTTCAAAGTTGGGTTCAAAGCCAGGCTGCATCCCTCCTGTCTTCTCTCCTCTTCCCTTTGCCACCTGCCAGTATTGTTAACCTCATTTATCCTGACACTGTCCCTGTCGTAAAGATAAGTGCGGGTTGTGAATTCAACACGAACATATTTAAGGTAATTTGCTAACAGTTCGGTAAAGAATCTGAATGGTTTGAATGCTTCACGTCCAAGACTAAGGTTTAAAACTCAAGCTCTCATCACACACACAGCTCTTTACAATTAGGACGGCATAGGAATTTTGTTGAGAGAAGACTTACTAATTTTCTGCGACATTAAAACCTGCCTATACTTTAGTCTGTTTCATTAATAGCTTCATCCTTTTGATTTCCATCTAGTACCTCTGGAAAGCTGGGGTGAGCACGTGGTTCAGTAAAAACTGCAGCCCCTCGAAGGACTTGTTCATAGTCTCCTATTTGCATTATTAACAAGAGTACATTTTCTTGCCCCATGAAACAGATTCACTGGCATCCCAGAATAGATAGTTTTGGTATTGGCGACATGTTACGCCTGCACCCAGGCTATTCACAGTCCATGTTCTTTGTGATGTGCTGAGTTCTCGGTACACGTCCCTTATTTACCATGTGGAAGAGACCAAGTACACTGGTTTTACCGAGGAGGTTTCATGCCAGGGCAGCTAGCTCTTTTAATAGTTCTTTTCTCACTCCTGAAGCTTACGTTAGACTCTGAGCAGGAAGTTTCATTTTATTTTCCCTGGAGCCCGTTGTTATTTGAAGATGAGAAATTCATGAGTGAATAAAACAAAGGACTTTTGGAAGTATTTCAGCTTGGCTGTTCCAGGCAACCCATCTAAACCACCTGAGATGCAGTTACGTTACGGTGGTCCTATTCGGTGGTGAGATTAAGCCATGATGACAGCTCATAAATATTTTTAATCTGCGCCCAGTTGATGGCATTGGAGCCCAGTGAGGTGACTGATTTCTTTGGTCTACTGACCCTGCAACTTAAAAATTCCATTCCGTTCTCTACTCATTTTATACGTTCACCACTTATTTCGGACTCTTACTTCTTCGTAGTCTTACTGTTTTCGGTCTTTGTTTGAGCCCTTTGCTCACGTTTTCTCTCTCCACTTCCTGTTCTCTTCTCTCCATATCTTAACCTCTCAGATCTTCCTGGTTAAAATGTTCTCTTGCCCACTAGCAAACTGTATTAGTTTGATTTGTTTAAAAACAAGGCTCTTATTTCTTGAGAATGGGACCATGATGTAATGTAACTAGCATTTCTAGAATGTTTATTATGTACCAGATGTCACCAGGCACTTTATATGAATGATTTTATTTAATACTCACAAAACCCCATGAATTAAATTGAAAGGATTAAGTAACTTGCCAGGACCCCATAGCCAGGTACCGGTAGAGCCAAAATTGGAACTAATTGGTCTCATTCTGGATCCCTTGTTCTTCTTCTTTTTTTTGAATCCTCACCAAAGGCTATGTTTATTGATTTTAGAGAGGAAGGGAGAAAGAGAGAGAGAAATATCAGTGCAAGAGAGAAACATCAATCAGTTGCCTCCCATACACACCCCAACTGGGATCAAACCCACAACCTAGGTATGTGCCCTGACCAGGAATTGAACCCGCAACCTTTTGGTGTTCGGATGACACTCTAACCAAAAGAGCCATCCAACCAGGGCTCTGGATCCCACATTCTTAAATCAGTTCTGTTACTTGTCTCATCTGTTCAGTCCATCAAGACTCAATGATCGTGCTGGGCGCAGACACCAGAACTGTGGCAAAGGTCCCTTTCTCCTGCAGTGTGGGGTTCTAAGAGTCATTTGAGAGGCAGGTGCAGGCACTTCCATTTTACCTGTGCAGGCCAGATGACTCTTTAAACATCAGGGAAGTCATTGCCTTTATGGAGCCAAAGTTTGAAGGTTAATTAAGAGTTCGGACCTGGAAAACATTATGCTAAGTAAAATAAGCCAGTCAGAGAAAGGCGAGTACCATCTGATTTCACTCATGTGGAATCTAATGAACATACTGAACTAACAAGCAAACTAGAGACAGACTTACAGTTCGAGAACAGGCTGATAGCTCTGGGGGTGGGGTGGAGATGGGGAGAGGGATCAAGGAAAAAGGACTCAAGGACATGGATAGCAAGTGTGGTGGTTGTGGGGGTAGGGAGGGTATGAGGGAGCTAAATGGTAATGGAAAAACTACATTAAAAAATAAAATGAAATGAAAAACACTTGCCAACTAGGAAGGAAGAGAAAGGCGTAAAGACACGAGATACGAGAGAACGTGGGGCCGCTGGGCAAGTGGTGACACGGCAACTGGGGCACGTGCACGGGTCCTGTGCGTGTGAAGTAAAGGAGGCAGGTGGTGGCCATGTGTCCTGGGACTTGTGGGGTCCAGATGCCAGGGACTTGCCATGGCTCAGATTTGGGCGTTTTTCCTCCAGTTGCTAGGAAGCTGGTGTCATCACACCGTGTTTACCTTTTCGAATCCCTCGCTCCTGTTCTTCATTCCATGGAAGCCACTGGTGATTCTGGGAGTGCCACACGGTGGAATGTCAGTAGCTGAGCACTGAGTGATTGGCTTAGAGGAACTTTTATTGCCGTGGCATTGTAAAAACTAGTGTGTTCATGCAATCTTTTGATCCATGGTCCTACGCAGCGACATTAAATTAAATCCAGAGCTGTAAACAGAAATTCAATTTCAGTGCTTATATCCTTAACTTGCAAGATTAATACAGAGATATTTTTCCCAAGAAGTTTTTTGTGTAAGCTTAAACGTATGGCTTGTATGTAATTATGGTTTGTTGTTCCTAATTAAATTTCCTTTCTTCTTGAGAAATTGTGCATTTAAGTGATGCTATGAAAAAGCATTTGGGCATTGTGGGAGAGCTGTAATCAGCGCTGTCGGACATGCTTGTTTACTTCTGTTAATCACTGCTTAAAATTAACCTTCGTAAAACAAACATCTTGCTTGATGGCATCTTTATTTTCCAAAAACATGATATTAGTCATCTTCCTGTTCTTGCAAGGTGACCAGATATGAACCCAGTTGCTTTCCTTTTCCTTTTTCATTTTAAACTTATAATTTCTTTCCTAACTTTCAGTCAGAAAAATAATCAGAAGGTATTAACATTTCAATCAGGTCACACATACAACTAGAAAAAGGGATCAATAAAGTGCGGTAAGGTATACCTCACATTGAGATTCTTAGCTGGGCATTATTTAAAACAAATTCCAGACAAACTTTAAAGTCTAGGAGACGGTCTTTGGCTCTCTTTGCCTTGGAAGCCCGTGTACTTGTCCTTGTGAGGCTGCCCTTGTGTGAATGATGAATGTCTTTATTCCCTTCCTTCCTCTCCCTGCCTCCCTCCCTCCCCTCCTCCTTTCCTTCCTTCCTTCCTTCCTTCCTTCCTCATCTTTTTTGTTTTTAGTTGCCTTTAGTGTTTGCTGCATTTTCTTTTGAATGCCTTTGGTAATGGCAAACTTTTCATTCTTTGAAGCTGGATTTTATTTAAGTAATAGCCAAAAGGCATATGGAGTCATATCTGATTAATAAAATAGGTGAGCACTTGGTGGGGAATTCTGTTTTTGCTAAAACATAACCTGGAACTATTAGACACTGAGGCTGGTTTTATGGTATATCTCATGACCTGCCTTTAAAGAAAATGTCAAAAAGAACATTACAGAAAAGTGTTGAGAAATGGCAGAATCGGAATGACTGTGTAACTTTCTAAGGTGACTTTGAAGAACAGCATGATTTAAATATATGTGTAAGTTTAATCATTTCTTTTCTTGGGGTTTGTCCTTTTATTTACTGTCATAGCTTGCACTTTATAGTTAAGACTTTTTAATTCAAAAGGAATTTAAGTATACTTTAATAGCTCAAAATTTTTAATTTGAATTTCAGTGAGTGTGTTACTATACATGTGGGAGTATGCCTGTACCAGGTACTAAAGTTTCCAGTAAATAGAAAGTAGCCGGGTAAACCTTTTTCCTTTGTGTAATTGAATGGTTGTAAATTCCATTTGAAATTCTGAATATCCAAGAGATTGTTGCCTTCTGATAACCGTACAGCCTGAGAGGCTTTGCTCACAATAACTGCCAGAGTTTATTCTGTATGAGTTATTTCACTATTCATCCCTCCTCCAATTCACCCTTACTTGAAGTAGTAATTTATGTGGAAAGCAGTAAGCTCTGTTTCCGAGACTGTTATGTTACTAAAGGTTTGTTTAGTCAGTGTTATTACCTATGATGTGATACCCATGGGGAGAAAAATTTAAATAATGTGATAAGTCAGCTTCATGAATGAAATATTCTCCTGCCCCTTCCTTACTTTCTCACCCCAGATTTTATGCAGCCTGTTTTATTCTGTCATTTTTCCTCAATGCAGCTCCCTAAAACCTCCATTTACTACTTTGGAAAAAGGCTGTTCTCGCCAGGATCTGCCCTCTTCCTGTTCAGTCAGTGATGGGCCTGGGGCGAAAATTTGTTCTGATTCTTGTCCGGTGCCCTTCCTTGTCGTATTTTCTCAGTGGCCTTAACTATGTGAGACTCAGACTGGTTACGGAAGTGCTGTGGTGTATTATTGCATCTCAGCTTTTTTTTTTTTTGTTTTTTAACTTTCAGATGAGCTTTTAAACAGATAGTACATGTAGTGGAAACAGTACCTAGAGCACTGGGTAAGAAAGAAAAACTGGCAGTAGAGTATTCTGCAATTCTGATGGTGGGACCTCTTAATTTTGTCAATCAGAGATTCTCGAGCACTTTAGAATTCATTTCAGTGCATTATAGCCCTTTAAAGATGATAAATAAGGATAGGTGGTTTGTTTTCAGAATGGATTTTGAGAATTTCATCACTATTCTTAAAGTAACTAGTGTCTTCCTGGGGTTCCCCAAGCCAGAGTCAGCCAGGACTCACTGAACCACACTCCCACTTAAGGCTTTGGATAGTGCAGGTTTCTAACTCTTTAAAATAATTACGACGCTGCATCTGGAGACCTTTGAAAAGTCCATAGAGCTAATTACACCTTGGGACACACCACACCCTCCGCTCAGCTCTTAAGCACTGTATCAATTTTACAGAGTACCTTTGTTAGCAAAATCAATGTGGTCGAAGTACAGTGTTTTGCTAATATGCAGCTCATTGTCACAGTGTTAGAGTAACATAATAATCACACACTTAGAGTCCCAGCCTTTTGCTCTTATATAGGTAAGAGGGGCTTGTGAATGTGATGAATTTTTCTTAGTTTGCATTGCGGCTACCTGAGTGTTGTCATTTCTGAGTCCTTTACCCTTATGCTATTTGATTTTTTTTTTAACTTTACGTTGTTGATTTGGTTCCATGACTTATAAAAGGATCCCAGAACCTTTTGTAACTATTTTGGGGTCAGCAGCTAATGATAATCAGCGCCAACAAGAGCTGCTTACTCTTGTGCCTGGCATTAATATAAGCTTCTAGTGTAGTATTTGAACTTCTTAACAAACCAATGAGGTAGAGATTTTTATTATCCTAATTTTACGGATGAGGCTAGGAGAGGTTACCCAGGGTCATATACTACTAGTAAGTGTTTGAACTGTGTAGGTAGAGAGATAGGTAAGTAGGTAGAGACAGGAATAAGCGGAGACACGAAGAGTGGTAAGGGGGTGTAATAGTTAATTGCCGCCTGCTGTGGTCTGGGTGTTATGCTGGGCAGTGAGCAAACAGAGAAGTACAAGGTTCAGGTGCAATCCTCATGGAAATCACATTTGGTCATAGAATGCCAAGGTATAAATATAAGTCATGACACAGTGCGAACATTTCATAGGATTGGTACATGTACAGAGTCTGTGAAGATAGACTAGCGGAAGGAATGGGACTTGTGAGGGGAGACAGATGTGAAGGCATAGGGCACAGAAGAGATGACTTTTGCTTGAAAATGACCAGAATGCTCTTTGAAATTAGGGACTATGTATTTTCAACTTCCTACCCTTGCAGATCCCTAGCAAAGTGCCCAGAGTGTTAGAAGTGCTCGATAAGTGTTGGGTGGGTAGATGGTGGCAGTCTGGCTGGCTGCATGAATGTGGGAAGGAGCACTGGAGGAGATGGCCACCCCGCAGTTGAAAGCACAGAGGCGGAGGGCATGGCCGTGTCATTGGAACTGGAGGGTACCGGGAGGGTGACTGGTGTGCTACGTCGCATGTCACTCTCCTGTTACCTGGACCACATCCCCTCCTAGCAGTAGTCTCTGCTCCCAACTTCCTCGCAACACCTGATTTAAATCGCATCCCTATTCCAAGGCTTTGATATAGATTTGACACTTCTTCCATGAAGCCACGCACAGTATTCCCATCTCTAAATTTACCATCTCGCCCTGGCTGATGTGGCTCAGTGGACTGAGTGCCACCTACGAACCAAAGGGTTGCTGGTTTGATTCCCAGTCAG